>JAMPIV010008337.1:0-287500 GCA_024509875.1 Oreohelix idahoensis | reverse complement strand
ACAAAAGGGCTACACAATAACGGTTATTGGTAAATGGGTTTAAGTAAATAGATACACACAAAATTAACCGAATATATGGATGGATAGATGGGTGAATATCTAGGTGATGGAATGATTAATTTAATGATTCACTCATTCACTGTTAATGCTTGTTGGAGTAGAGCTTTACAAACCATCCTGCACAAACAGTGCATATCGTAATTTAGTAGAACTAGGATTAGCTTGAGATCCCGCTGGTTGTACCGATAGAGCGCTCACACTAACAGTTTGTATGATATTTCTTTCTGCTATTTTCTTATTCATTTTTTAAAATATCCCGGCTAGTAATATTTATGTCCTGCACATTGTTATACTTTCTTTTCTGGCTTTAGTGGACATGTTCCGATCTCACAAAGTACTTCACAAAATACTTTCCCCTTTCCTGCGACCATCTGCTTTTGATTTAATTTGATTGTCTGATGAAGGCTATGAACCCTTTTGATCGTCCAATGAAGGCAACGGACTCCTTCTTGGAAAAA
The DNA here is from genome assembly GCA_024509875.1 of Oreohelix idahoensis. Taxonomy (NCBI): domain Eukaryota; kingdom Metazoa; phylum Mollusca; class Gastropoda; order Stylommatophora; family Oreohelicidae; genus Oreohelix; species Oreohelix idahoensis. The sequence goes on along the minus strand of JAMPIV010008337.1, from coordinate 286,982 downwards.
AATGTTAGGTTATGTGCATGGACTCCCTATAATCCATTCATGGACCCAAAGGGGTCCGTGGATCACAGGTTAAGAAACCTTGATACAAGTGTATGAACTCTCCCTGTTTAGAGTCATTGAAATGTGGCTCTCGTACTCTTGCATGGTTTATTGTACCCCAATATTAATTACTTAATCCATTCCTTACCATTCAGTTGTAAAAGGAGCGTAGACCGTCAATATATTCACCCTAAGTCCTCATGTCCTTGTGCCGTCCGCTCACTATTCTTCCATCTTTTCTACACATTTTTCATTTTTCACTAGTTCTCGTCTCCGTCTGCTTTTCGGTCTTAGCCTGATGATTCTAGATCAAGACCTGCCTTGTATTGCTATTAACAGCTTCCTCAATTATTAATCTATCCATCGCCAGCGAATGCTAATATGCAGTTGGTGTATTGTTTTAGTCCAAAACAAATTTGAAGCATGACGCACAATTTCGATAGAGAGACAAGACATGCAACACATAAATAGGGATAGGTAATAAACAGAGAACAAACATGTGGCAATAAGCAATAATAGGAAGTAAAAAATGTTTGGGCATAATAGAACTCTGAAAATAATAATAGAATGATATCGAAACAAGAATACTAAAAGCTAGAGGAGCTTTCATTTAATTGGGAAATAAATGGAGATCAAAAGAAATCAGTGTCACAGGATTGCCACGCCCCCCCCCTTTTTTTGCTTTGCAGTAGTAGTCCACTAATGGTCACAACGCAAGCATATCTAAAAGGAGGTCGTCCAATGTATATATTTTCGCGCAAGATTGCTCTTGGCAAAGATGTAGATAGAAGATGAACGGCGTTCCTACCTTAGGGGAGCCTTCACAAGATATTCCCAGAAGTCAAGAACAAACGCTGCTTAAGGTCTGAGCAATTTTGTTAACTTATTATCTGGCCGTCGTCTTTTGTGAAGGGTTTGTGCAATCGTTCTGGCCCGTTCAAGCCCCCAGTTGGAGTAATTCAACGAATGCCCTCTTTTAAAAAAATGGCTCTATATACACATACATAAATACATATATATATATATATATATATATATATATATATATATATATATATATATATATATATATATATAAATATAAATATATATATATATATATATATATTTATATTTATATTTATATTTATATTTATATATTTATTTATTTATTTATTTATTTATCAAGAAAGACTGGATTATACGTTTGCTTTCGTACATATAAACTGGATCAACAATTATTATTTAGTGTAAAATAACATACAACAAATTTAATAGTCAATTAGTTCAACAAGTTAAAACAAGGATTAAATCGGGGGAAATTTATATTAATTTTTTTCTCATTGAGGTTTTAGTAGGGCGTTAATAATATCCGTATTTTTGCTGTAGCCTGTTACACAAAACTTAGCTCCAGATGAGTCCTGCAGCCGTGGTTTTCGTCACTTCGTGGTGATGACGGCACCTCTTCACTCAATGTCTGATTTCGGCGGTTGGTGGTGATGCTGTTCTCTCACACTAGCGGCGTTATTACCACAGTCGTCTGGTGGCTTGTAACCACAAACTGTGACAAATAGACAGAAACAAATGCCTTCTGCTGAGTAGATTTGTTTCCGCAAACTAACAGGCCCATTGTCATGCGCTCCACCCACCAATGTTAATCTCTCAGAATAATTAAATTCCCGAGCACACAATGTAACTCAGGGAATATGATGAAAATTCACCAATATTCTTCTGGGTGTCAACTAGGAAATTGCGTCTGGAGTGCATGAATAATGATTTGCCTGAATTACAATTAAAAAAGGTATATAAATCTCACAAAATTATTCTATACACTTTAGGCACATGTGATGTAATGATCACTCATTACTCATCATTACACCCGTCTGAGTTCTGGGGTCATCTCTGCTGTCGGGTTTCCCCGCACGACTAGTCTGAAACAATCACCAGCTCTTGCAGTAGTGGTTCACGCATATACTATTTTTATATGTTTAGGTTGCCAGCCTCGTATATAACCACTTATTAAGAAACCTGTAAGATTTATACTAGTAAATAAGCTGTTTACACTTACCCCACAATTTTGGGAATACACATTTCTCCAGGCACAGATTTAGAATAGACACACAGGCCTTTAGTTAGATGCTGTTCGAATCACTTAGGTCTGGAAATATGAGTTATTTCCTCTGACGGCTGGTGTTCTGCAAATTCCTGGCCTGGGAAACCTGTTGGTATAATTCCTCTTATGACTTGGTCTGGGAAATATGAGTTAATTCCTCTGATGGCTGATGTTATATGAATCCTGCCTGGTAAGACTTATGTTAAAATTCCTCTCTGACTCCTTGTGATAAAATTCCCAAGTTTCCAGTCTTGTATTAAAATTACGGGTTTACTTGTGAATTCTAGTTGCCCAATACTCGATCTTGTACTTATAGTTGTGGAATTGTAAGTCCTATCCTCTTTCCTCTGGCTTGTAGGCGGTGTTTATTCGACGCTGCGATGCAGTCTGTGCTGTTCTGTGTCTGATTTCTACAGTATATCTCACAATCCTTAGTTTCAAATCCCAGCTGTGTTTCCGCCGAATGTTCCAATCAATTGATTGTAGATTCGGGCGAACCAATCCAATCTATCTAGCACTGTTTGGGTGGGGAAGTTTATCATTTCTCATCCCACGCGTATTTGAAAATATTAAATTTAATATACACTCGTAGCTTCTTACAACAGTGATGTCATATCTTACATAAGACTTCTGGCGCACCTCTGTTTATTACAATATTGTGACCATGTGTTTCTGGCGTAATGACTTCCGCCCAGATGTCTTTCCCAACAGATCTAATTATCCCCTTTATCTACGTGCCTCCGCCTGACAGATGTCTGGTCAGACAGTGTTGTCTTCTTTCATTCATGCTTGTGTCAACACGATCAGCCGCTTTCCAATGGGGTGAAATGTTTGACCGACACGTTTCCACAGGTAACAGACGGCTTCAAAGAGATAAGCGGGTGACCGGTCTGACGGCTGGGTATTGTTACGATAATACGTCTGAGGAGTGGTAAACAATAAGATACGCATTACTCCTGTAGCAAATACTGCCATAGGGGAGTGGCGTGTTAGAGACAACACCATGCTATGTCCAGCATAGAGCAAAATGGTGAAAATAACAAATGAAAAGGCATGATTTATGCCAAATAAGAAGGAGGAATGAGAACATTTTAGAAAAAGGATGCTTCCTGATGGCTGAGGTGTTAGAGATCACACAAAAGAGCATGTTCATACGTTTTGTCACATAACCCCTCTTCAAAGATATTTCATTAAATAGCCAGGTTTGGACATGAACTTTTGTGAAGTGTGTGCCTTCCTCTCCTACTGTTCTGAATGACAGTGTTCTTCTCCTCATTATGTCGTTGTCGAACGTTTAAATTGCTTGCTTGTCAGTGTCTACAGCTTTCCACGTACTGGCGAACGTCCTCCCATCGTTTGGGCCAGAAGAAAACCTCTTGAAGGTTACTCATTGTATTACCCACTGGGACATGTTCTCCCGATGAGGATATATGAGCCGCTTTCATAACGGAGGGTCTTAAAGGGAGGGGCACTAAGAGTTGCTTCCCTTGCCTAGTCCGTCGATAAATAATTACATCCTCTTTGACAAATGCTCCAACTGAAGCATGGGTTGTTTTATCCGACTCTGTTCAGAGTATGGCGCAAGGGTAATATCGTCCTTCTGCGCTTGTCGTAACTCTGCTGTGCTACACAGAAATGTTGATTTGAGGTACGAATTATCCCATGCTGAGTGTTGGGTACTCTGCTCAAACTCTTTCTTGGTAGTTTCATCCTTCTGTGTGTCCGGGTTATGGCGAACCGAGCAATCTCTCACGAACTGTCGAATTTCCTTTCGCATGCCTGGCCAGAAGTGATTCAGAGACACATTTTCCTCCAGGGCATAACAGTTAATGGGATGGGGCAGGGTGGAATGCATCGTCTGCATCAGGCGGGTGCGAAATGGGAGTGGGACAACTAACTGTTTCCTATTCCCTACCCTTCTGTAAACCAAATCTTCCTCCCTGTAAAATGCTCCCTGGGGAGTATGGGAGTAATTTCCATACAACTTAGAAAAGCAAGGCATTAGGGTTTTATCGGCCCTTTGTGCCTGCTTCAGCTCCGAAATATTCAGGCTGTTTAAAGATAAGAGCTCAGGGGCCGCTTGGGCGTTTCCTGTGTTCTCTCTCTCTCTCTCTCTCTTGTGTCTACTTAGAGTCACGTAGGGGATCTCCAAGAAACACATATTTCCTCCCTAAGATGAGGGGTAGACTAACTCGTCTACTACTGCAGCATTGATTTTTCCCGTACATATCGGGTTGAAACATCAATTTCTGCAACTGGAAGAGTCATATGCGTTATGCTTTTCCGGGGCCCCTGTATTTCTACAGTTTCACCAGTGTATTGGTGAGCCTTCATCAAAGATGGGGAAACCAAATCGAAATATTCGAGACCCGAATCATAGAGGCACCGTATGGTTTGGTTACTACGGTTACTTGCTCAGTAATAGAAGGGTGGCTGGAATTGTGTTCATACGCCTAGGGGTCATGTTTCCCTATCGACTTCCTGATCAGACATGCGACATTATAAGGGCCTGCCTTAGGCATCTTACAGTCCGATGTGAAGTGCGTGTCAGATTTGCACGCCTTACACCATCGCCTTCCAGTTCCCTGGGCTGAATTGCTCTGTTTCTGCCAATGGTGACCCTGTGGTTGTTGTTGCTGTTGTGTCTTGTTGTGTGAGATGTTGGTCATACTCTTTGAGTAAGTGAAGGGGCGCACCACTCTTTTGGGGTGATTATCGTGTTGGCGCTTTTTAGTCGGGTTCACTTCCGACTGGGCGCTCTGGTACCGATCAGCAAACAGTACCACCTGATCAAGAGTTTCGGTCCAATGCTCAGCCAGGAACCGTCTCATGTCTGGGGTGAGCGAGTCCTTAAACTGCAACCCCTCGCACGTTTCGTCGAAGGTGCTTAGTGATCCCCAATTCTCCAAGTACATTGTCAGACGTGTAGCAAACTGCTCATAAGATTCATCTTTTTGCGTCTTGGCTTAACGCAATTTGCTCTGAAAAGTGTGTGCATTCAGCTGAAAACGTTGCAGCAGAGCTTTCTTCAACAACTCATAATTTTTGTTATCTTCCGGTGCCATTTTGAGGAAGACGTCGTTAAGCAGGTCCTCGCAGACTCTGAGATAGCTTCATGTTGTATCTCTCTCTATCTAATCCATAGGTGGCAGCTAAAGACTCAAATCTTGCAAGTTAATGTCTATTTCCTCAGAAGTCTCTGAGTAAGCATCTAACTGAAAAGAGGCCGCGCTCGGAACAATCGCGTGAGATATATTACCCCCCTCACTAATCTGAGCGCTCCCCGACCCATTCGTGCTAGAACTAGACTCGATTCTTCTTCCTTCAATATCTAGTTCTTAAAGCCTGAGTGCGTTGGCTCTGTCGGCTTGTTCCTTCCTTTCTGCTCTTTCGGCCTGATGCTTCTTTACTGTAGATGCTTCTTTCGGCCTCCTTTTCGGCCCTTAGTCTGTCAGCCTCATTTTCGGCCTTTAGTCTGTCAGCCTGTTCCTTTTCAAAAGCTCTTTGCTTTTCCTTCTCTTCTCTTTTTCTCTTGCCATGGCTTTCTCGGCTTCCTGTTCTGCTTTGGTCTCTTTCACCGAAGTGGCAACAAAATCAGATAATTCTTTGCCAGATAAGCTCATCTCTTTAGCAACATTTAAATAAAAAGTATAGAGATTTTGTGATTCGGCCATGCTGGGCAAAGAGAGTGTTTACAGGCAACCCGAAAATTACAATTGCTATTTCTCTAATATAAAGTTAGCCGCTCTAGCTGACTAAAATTATAAACTGCACAACACTGACAACAAACAGAAATTAGGCTTCAGCAAATGGACAATTCTTTTCCTTTACCAATTAATTTTAGAGCAGTTTTATATTTATTTTATAGATTAACTTTACTCTTAAAATATTTAACCTTAATTATTTATTTATTGCAGGACGTATGAGCAGATCTATCTAAACTAATAACAATACTCTTTCAGTAAATCTAAAATTTATGTCAGTATTCTAGGGAAATAAATAGATCGTAGTACTATAATAAAAACGAGGTCCGCACTTGCGATTTATCACAAATGCGTGTCTGAGTTCAGTAATCCCTGATGGAGTCACCCAATTGTCACGGGATTGCCTCCCCTTGCTTTGCAGTAGTAGTCCACTAATGGTCACAACGCAAGCTTATCTAAAAGTGGGTCGTCCAAGGTATCTATCTTCGAGCAAGATTACTCTTGGCAAAGATGTAGATAGAAGATGAATGGCGTTTCTACCTTAGGGGAGCCTTCACAAGATATTCCCAGAAGTCAAGAACAAACGCTGCTTAAGGGCAGAGCAATTTTGTTAACTTATTATCTGGCCCTTCGACTTTTGTGAAGGGATTATGCAATCGTTCTGGCCCGTTCAAGCCCCCAGTTGGAGTTATCCAACAAATGCCCTCTTATAAGTAATGGCTATATATATATATATATATATATATATATATATATATATATATATATATATATATATATATATATATATATATATATATATATATATATATATATATATGTATATATGTGTGCGTGTTTATTTATCAAGAACGAGTGGCTCATACGTTTGCTTTCGTACATATAAACTGGATCAACAATTATTATTTAGTGTAAAATAACATACAACAAATTTAATAGTCAATTAGTTCAACAAGTTAAAATAAGGATTAAATGGGGGGAAATTTATATTAAATTTTTTCTCATTGAGGTTTTAGTAGGGCGTTAATAATGTCCGTATTTTTGCTGTAGCCTGTTACACAAAACTTAGCTCCAGATGAGTCCTGCAGCCGTGATTTTCGTCACTTCGTGGTGATGAGAGCATCTCTTCACTCAATTTGTCCGATTTTGGCGGTTGGTGGTGATGCTCTTCTCTCACACTAGCGGCGTTATTACCACAGTCGTCTGGTGGCTTGTAACCACAAACTGTGACAAATAGACAGAAACAAGTGTCTTCTGCTGAGTAGATTTGTTCACCCCAAACTAACAGGCCCATTTTCATGCGCTCCACACACCAATGTTAACCTCTCAGAAGAATTAAATTCCCGAGCACACAATGTAACTTAGGGAATATGATGAAAGTTTACCAATATCCTTCTGGGTGTCAACTAGGAAATTGCGTCTGGAGTGCATGAATAATGATTTGCCTGAATTACAATTAAAAAAGGTATATAAATCTCACAAAATGATTCTATACACTTTAGGCACATGTGATGTAATGATCACTCATTACTCATCATTACACCCGTCTGAGTTCTGGGGTCATCTCTGCTGTTGGGTTTCCCCGCACGACTAGTCTGAAACAATCACCAGCTCTTGCAGTAGTGGTTCATGCATATACTATTTTTATATGTTTAGGTTGCCAGCCTCGTATATAACCACTTATTAAGAAACCTGTAAGATTTATACTAGTAAATAAGCTGTTTACACTTACCCCACAATTTTGGGAATACACATTTCTCCTGGCACAGATTTAGAATAGACACACAGCCCTTTAGTTAGATGCTGTTCGAATCACTTAGGTCTGGAAAAATGAGTTAATTCATCTGACAGCTGGTGTTCTGCAAATTCTTGGCCTTGGAAAACTGTTGGTATAAGTCCTCTTATGACTTGGTCTGGGAAATATGAGTTAATTCCTCTGACGGCTGGTGTTATATGAATCCTGCCTGGTAAAACGTTTGTTAAAATTCCTCTCTGACTCCTTGTGATAAAATTCCCAAGTTTCCAGTCTTGTATTAAAATTCCGGGTTTACTTGTGACTTCCAGTTGCCCAATACTCGATCTTGTACTTATAGTTGTGGAATTGTAAGTCCTATCCTCTTTCCACTGGCTTGTAGGAGGTGTTTAGTTGACGCTGCGATGCAGTCTGTGCTGTTCTGTGTCTGATTTCTACACTATATCTCACAATCCTTAGTTTCAAATCCCAGCTGTATTTCCGCCGAATGTTCCAATTAATTCATTGTAGATTCTGGTGAACCAATCAAATCTATCTAGCACTGTTTGTTTGGGGAAGCTTATCATTACTCATCCCACGTTTATTTGAAAATTTAATATACACGCGTGGCCTCTTACAACAGTGATGTCATATCGTTACATAAGACTTCCGGCGCACCTCTGTCTATTACAATATTGTGACCAGGTGTTTCTGGCGTAATGACTTCCGCCCAGATGTCTATCCCGACAGATTATCTAATTATCCCTTTTATCTGCGTGCCTCCGCCTGACAGATGTCTGGTCAGACAGTGTTGTCTTCTTTCATACATGCTTGTGTCAATACGATCAGCCGCTTTCCAATGGGGTGAAATGTTTGACCGACACGTTTCCACAGGTGGTCAGACGGATTCAAAGAGATAAGCGGGTGACTGGTCTGACTGGAAATTGTTACGATAATACCACAGTTCAGCTGGTGGAACGTAAACACGTCTGAGGTGTGGCAAACAATATGTACAAATTACTCCCATAGCAAATACTGCCATAGGGGAGTGGCGTGTTAGAGACATCACCATGCTATGTCCAGCATAGAGCAAAATGGTGAAAATAACGAATGAAAAGGCATGATTTATGCCAAATAACAGCGATGTGAGAAAATTGAAGAAAGATAGGATACTGCCAGAGGGCTTAAGGTGTGAGAGATTACACGAAAGAGCATGTTCATACGTTTTTTCACAATCAGGTCAAAGAATTTTCAATTCGAATGTCAAGTCAGTCCTATTGTATGGCTCTGAACCACGGAGAACAGCAAAAACAACTACTTAAAAGTTTCATAAAAGACTTTCTTAAATGAGTACTTACGCAGAATAGAAGGATTGAAGTCGTATAACAAGATAAGTAAGGTGGAACTGATGGCGAGAACTAGACAAGCGCCAGTGGAACAAGAGATGGGAAGAAGACGCTGGAGATGGATAGGACACACATAGACTAAACCTGTTGATAGCATTACAAGGCAGTCCTTGTTCTGGAATCCATAGGGTAAGAAAACTAGAGGACGACCAAAGAACACGTAGAAAAGAGAACTGGAGACAGACATGAAGGGGAAAAACAAGACATGGAAAGACCTTGAGCTGATGGCACGTGACAGGAAGACTTGGCATGTATTTGTTGAAGGTCTTTGCTCCTTGTGGAGTATTTTTTTTAAACGTACGCCCGCTATTACTCGAGGCGAGAATCTTATCTAACCTGAGACTGATTTTTACGTGAGTATTTCTTTTTTCCCTGTACAATGACAGGTGCCACTCGCCATTCAGGCAGATGCTCGCCGTCTTCGGAGGGTACCCATTAGAGAGATTAAAAGAGTCCATAGACAAGAAACTGAGAGATGAACAAGCAGGTTTTCGACAAAACAGATCATGTACAGACCAGATAGCCACTTTGAGAATAATAGTTGAACAAAGTCTGGAATGGAATTCACCACTATACATCGGATTTGTGGACTACGAAAAGGCATTTGACAGTGTAGACAGAGAATCACTTTGGAAATTGATGAGGCATTATGGAGTTCCCCTGAAGATCATTAATTTAATAAAGAAAACATATGAAGACATGACATGCAGAGTTCTTCACGAAGGACAGCTTACAGAACCGTTTGGGATAAGAACAGGAGTGCGACAGGGATGCCTCTTGTCTCCATTTCTTTTCTTGCTGGCAATAGATTGGGTTATGAGATCATCGACAACACACAACAGAAATGGAATCCAGTGGACTCTGACTAAGCAGTTGGATGATCTGGATTTTGCTGATGACTTAGCTCTTCTGTCCCATAACCGTAATCAGATGCAGGACAAATTGAAAACACTCGATGAGAGGTCACAGCAATTGGGTCTGAAAATACAGGGAAAAGACAAAAATAATGAGAATAAATGCAGGTAATGATAACAGGGTTGAACTTGAAGAAACACCAATTCAAGATGTAGAATCATACACATATCTTGGCAGTAATATAGACAAAGTTGGAGGGACAGACAGCGATATCAAAATAAGAATACAAAAGGCAAGAGGAGCTTTCATTGCATTGGAAAATATATGGAGATCAAGAGAAATCGGATCCAACACGAAAATAAGAATCTTCAATTCAAATGTGAAGTCAGTCCTATTGTATGGCTCGGAGACATGGAGAACAACAAAGACAACAACCAAAAAGCTACAGACTTTCATAAATGGGTGCTTGCGTAGAATAGAGGGATTAAAATGGTATGACAAGGTTACCAACGTGGAACTGATGACAAGAACTAGACAAGTGCCAGTGGAACAAGAGATGAGAAGAAGACGATGGCGATGGATAGGACACACACTGAGGAAACCTGTTGATAGCATTACAAGGCAGTCCTTGTTCTGGAACCCCCAGGGCAAGAGAGGCAGAGGAAGACCAAGAAGTACATGGAGAAGAGAGTTGGAAACAGAGGTGAAAATGATGAGGAGAACATGGAAAGAACTTGAGATGATGGCACGGGACAGGAGGACTTGGCATGTGTTTGTTGAAGGCCTATGCTCCTTTGGGAGTGGAGGGTTATGAATGAATATGAATTTCTTTTTTCCCTGTACAATGGCAGGTGCCACTCGCCATTCAGGCAGATGCTCGCCGTCTTCGGAGGGTACCCATTAGATCTGGGTCGGCTCAGGAGCCGCTAGTCCCTTATCGACGACACTCTTTCAAATGTTTTCACCCAGGGCTCGAATTAATCTAGTCCAAGCCCCGGTCGACGACACTTCTTCAAATGTCATCGCCCGGGCTTGAACCTGGATCACTCGATCGCAGCGCAGTGTGGTAACCATTACACCAGCGTGGCTCCCCTTGTAGAGTTTAAAGGTGAAAGAAGAGAATAGAATGATCATTGGAGATAATACACATTATATAGACAGAGATCGATACATGAACACGAATGCGGGAAAAGACGGTATAACAATATGCAGGACATAAATATTCCTAGCCGTGATATTTTAATAAATAAATAGGAAAAGAGCAGAAAGAAATATCACATAGAAATATAAAGAGAGAAGACAATTATTGGAGAGAACAGCAAAATACAGACAGTATAGAAATATAAAGAGAGAAAACAAGTTTTGGAGAGAACAGGAAGATACAGATAGCATAGAAATATAAAGAGAGAAGACAATTGTTGGAGAGAACAGCAAAATACAGATAGCAAAGAAATATAAAGAGAGAAGACAATTATTTTGAGAGTGTCTCGGGTTGCCTCCCCTTTGCTCTGCAGTGATGGTCCAACAATGGCCAAAACCTAGAGTTTATAACGTGGGTCTTCAGAGGTTTCTACCTTCGCACAAGAGTACTCTTGGCAGAGATACAGATAGTAGAATGATGATGCTTCTACCTCGAGGGAGTGTTCATAAGAAAATTCAGAAATCAAGAACAATGCTGAATTGGACTGATCAGTTGTTAACTTTGTATCTGCCCGACACCTTTTATGAAGAATTATTATGTATTTTAGCTCGTTCAAGCCCCCATCTGATTTAATTCAGGGAAATCTTAATTTAGTAGCTATGTTTTAAGTGTATTAAGATGACTGTTAAAACGAAAAAGAGGCCGACCGAGAACGGCCTGGCGGGGGGCTGTGGAGGCTGAGATGCAGGGGGTGAGCCAGAGTTGGGGCACTGTACGAAGGATGGCCACCGACCGAGCAAGGTGGAATCAATTTGTTGTTGCCCTACAAGACGCCAATAGGCGTGATGGCCACTGACTGCCTTGACGGTCGGCGGCTAAGGATCAAAGAAGAAGAAGAAGATGACTGAGTCATCCGGGTGCAGTACACTCAAAAGGATTAAATCAAATATTGTGACGGCATTGCCTCCTCTTTGTGTATAATATCTCTGTAGAGATATCAATATTTGTTTTGATGGCCTCTGCTGGAATGCAATCTGAACCAGTTGCTTTTCCATCTTTCAGAAGCTTTATGGCTTTCTTTATTTCTTCTCTACTTGGTCGTTCACAGCTGATTTGTAGCACCTCTTCTGCTGGCTGGATGTCTAGGGGATTAGTTGGAGATGGTCTGTTGAGAAGTTCCTCAAAATGTTCTGTCCATCTCTTCATTTGTTCTTGTATATTACTAAGCAATTTTCCATTTTTATCTTTTATGAGGCCATTTGCTTGCTTATATTTCCCTGTTAACTTCTTTGTGTTGTTGTACAGGTCCCTCATATTTCCTTTGGCTGCAGCTTCCTCTGCTTCCCTTGCCAAATCATCAATATATTTCATCTTGTCTCTTTTGATGTTTCTTCTTACTTCCTTGTTTGCTTCTATGCACACTTCATAAGCCATGGCTTTGGAGCTTCTGGTTTTGATTCTGTTTAAATCTGCTTTCTTGTTTTTCCTGTCTTCTATCTTACTAATGGTTTCTGTTGTTATCCATGCTTTGTGCTGATGTTCTCTTTTCCTCAGTACTTCTTCACATGTCTCGTTCCATATATTTTTTACTTGTTGCCAGTGGTCTTCCGTATCTGTTTCATCTTCCAGCTGTTGGAATTTTGTTGGTATTTGTTGGATATTGTGATTGAAAATTGTTCTCTTATTTCCTGATTTCTTATATATCCCACATTATACTGTTGCTTATAGCTATTTGCCAAAACAAGTAGGCCTGAAAATACACAGGGAAAAGACAAAGATTATGAGAATAAATGCAAGAAATGATAACAAGGTTGAACTTGAAGAAACACCACTAAAAGATGTAGAATCGTACACATATCTTGGCAGCAATTTAGACAAAGTTGGAGGGACAGACAGTGAAATCAAAATATAAATACAAAAAGCAAGAAGAGATTTCATTGCATTGGGAAACATATGGAGAACAAGGGAAATCAAGTCCAACACGAAAATAAGAATCTTCAACTCAAATGTGAAGTCAGTCCTATTGTATAGCTCTGAGACATGGAGAACAACAAAAACAACAACCAAAAAGCTACAGACTTTTATAAACGGGTGCTTGCGTAGAATAGAAGGACTGAAATGGTATGACAAAGTCACAAAATTGGAATTGATGACAAGAACCAGACAAGTGCCAGTGGAACAAGAGTTGAGAAGAAGACGCTGGCGATGGATAGGACACACATTGAGGAAACCTGTTGATGGCATTACAAGGCAGTCCTTGTTCTGGAATCCACAGGGAAAGAGAGGCAGAGGTAGACCGAAAAACATATGGAGAAGAGAACTGGAAACAGAGGTGAAAATGATGAGGAAAACATGGAAAGAACTTGAGCGGATGGCACAGGACAGGAAGACGTGGCATGTGTTTGTTGAAGGCCTATGCTCCTCGGGGAGCTAAAGGGTATTGATTGATTGATTGCCTCCCCTGCTTTGCAGTAGTGGTCCAACATAGGCCAAAACTCAAGAGCATCTATTATAGGCTTCACTGGAGTCTATCTTTACACAAGATTACTCTTGGCAGAAATGTAGATAGAAGAGTAGTAAAGCTTCTTTCAAGTGGAAGTCTTCACAAGATATTCAAATAAGCGAAAACAATGCTGGCTGTTGCTGAGCACGTTAATTCTGTAATCTGCCGACATCTTTTATGAAGAATTTAAGCAATGGTTTAATCTAGCTCGTTAAGCCCCCACCGCTTAGTTAATCAGTGGAATTATTATAATAATATAGCACTGTTTAGAGTGTATGTTTAGTAATTTTGACTGAGGCAAACATGAAGTACATTTAAAATGATTGAATCGAAGTTGACTTGGTATAATTACAAATAACAAAATTTAATAATCAATTTAAGTTTAACAGTTTAAAAGAAAGGAATAATAGTTAATTAAAAAATAAAGTTTGCATCACTCGGGTGATGGTTTTTGGTAAGAAGTCAAGTGGCAGCATATAGTTTAACTTAGCTGCCAAAGATGATTCTAATCCTCCTCCTGATGGGTAATATATAAGTATATGAGGAGAACTGCCGTAAGACGGAGTAAAACAGTTGGAAAAAAAACGAAAAAAAACAAAAAAAACACACATCCACACACATAGTAATACGTCTTACAAGGAGAAGGACAAGAAAAACCTACGTTGCGGCCACAAGGCCCTCGTCAGGGACAGACAAACAAGAGACAGGAGGGAAAGAAAATGAGAATTAAGTAGAGAACATGAAACTATAAAAATAAGAGAAAAAAACTCCCTTAATATAAAGTCCAGTCACATGTGAAGCAAAGCAAATTGGCTGCCACTAAACCGGAAAGAGGAAGTTGATAGTACATAAAAATAAGAAATAATGAAAACAAGGACTGGAAAAGAGTGAGAAAAAAGTAATCAATAAATAATAAATAAATAAAATAAAAAAATAAATAAATAAAATATAAATAAATAAATAATAATAAAAAATAAATTTAAAACAAATAAAGAAATAAATAAAAACTAAATAAAGAAATAAATAAAATGAAAATAATAAAGGAAAAAAATAATTTAAAAAAATAAAAAAAATAAAAAAAATTTTTTTAAATAAAATAAATAAATTTTAAAAAAAATAATAAATAAATAAAATTATTAAATTTAAAAAATGGTAATTTATAAAAAAAAAAAAGGGGTGATCGCATCAAAGTAGAAAGTCATAATACAACAGGGACTCGATAGAGAAAGGCGTCTCAGACAAAAGAATGTTGGGTATTCAAACCGTGTGGTTTGAGGCAACCCATAAGATGGATGAGGCGTTGTTCCTGGCGAAACCGACTGTTGGCGTCCGAGGAACAGTATCTGATGGCTGTCACCTGGATGTCAGTGGCACCGCGGTGGTCAGGGCCATTGAAGTGGATGGCCACAGGTGTGGAATTAAACTGAGAGATGTCATAGAGGTGTCTGCAGAATCGGTCGCCCAGTCGTGTGCCCGTTTGGCCAATGTACGTAATGGTGCAACGTTTGCATATAATAGCATAAATGACGTTGCGTGACTCACATGTGAAGCCATGGGTGATGGTGAACTTGGCGTTAGGGAACGAGACTGAACGTGTTTCGATTACATACTGACATGTCTTACATCGTGTACGGTTACATGGCTTGGTTCCAAAGTTGCCATCGTTGACGGTTTTCAGACGGCTGTGGACTAGGAGGTCCCTCAAATTTTTGTCCCGTCTATATGCCAGCAAGGGTGGCTCACTAAATGCTTCCCGCGCCACTGGGTCAGCTTGGAGGAGAGGTAGGTGGCGAAACAGGATCCTTTTGACAGCAGTGCTGTGAGGGTGATAGGTCATTATTAACTTGACTCTATCAGAGGAGGTTTTTTGGCGGGGTTTGAGGGCCTCTAGACGTGAGATAGGGAGAACACGTTCTAAGGCAGAGGTAAGAACATCTTCTGGATACTGTCTGTTACGGAAGAAGTCCAACATTTCTTGTGCTCGGCATAGAAAGTTGTCATCATCTTGGCATAACCGACGGAGGCGGAGAAGTTGTGAGAAAGGCAAGGAGTCCCGACAAGCCGGAGGATGAGAGGAAGTATAAAGGAGGTAACTGTGTGCATCGGTGGGTTTGTAGTACACCGAAGTGGTGAGGTGGGGCGGAGTGATAGTGACAACAATGTCAAGGAAATTAACAGAGACAGTGGAGATGTGAGAGGTGAATTGGATCGCAGGGCGGAAGTTGTTAATGAAATTAATGAACCTAGATAGGTCAACCTCTGGCATATCGGTGAGACCTATGCCATCATCGGTGTATCTATGATACATCAATGGAAAAGGTCCAGGATACTGCTGCCACACCTGATACTCCAGGTAGCCCATGAAGAGGCAGGCATAACTGGGACCCATCTTGGTGCCCATGGCAACTCCACTTATTTGGTCAAAGAACTGTCCATTGAACTCAAAGGAATTGAGTTAAGGGCCAGTTCTGCAAGGCGCAGGACAGTCTCTGTAGTGATAGAGGGGTGCGTGCGCTGGTCCAAGAAAAACCGGAGAGCTCGGAGACCATCAGAATGAGGAATGGAAGTGTAAAGTGAGCAAACATCTAACAGAAATAAACGGTAGGTACGGTCTGGAGAAAGCTGAATAGAGGAAAAAGTAGTAAGAGCATGGATGGTGTCCTTTAAGAAGGAAGGAAGCTGCTCTACAATAGGCTGGAAGATGCCGTCGAGGAAGTCTGATATACGTTCGGTAGGGCAGGCACACGCTGGTGTCATGGACCAGACGATTGTTGAGGACTGTCGCATCATTGTCACGGCGCTGGTAGAAGGAGCTGTTGGTGAGCTACTGATTACCATCAAAATCAAATGAAATCAATATATATATATATATATGATGGGTAGGTTTTCTGTACACTGCTGTCACTCGTCTCTGGTCAAAGTTCAGGCGCCGCACGTTCCCAGAACGTCAAGGAAAAACGGCCAAGCTGGTCCTGCGTCTGTCTATAAGACCCTCTTATATGGCGTCTCGCACAACGTCAGTCCACTTCTACCTTAACTGGGTTCCAGAGATAGTACTTTCTGCTGGTACCACCAATAACTGGTAATAGAAATAGAAACGAAACGCTCTTCTGAGTATGGCGTTTTCCGACACATAGTTATGTGCCCCCCTCTTCTATTCTACCATCCCACGTCAGAATTTACCCTCGATGAGAATTAAATTTAATCCCTAGGAATAAAACTTTCATTACATTTAAATTGAAAAGCTTCAGCTTTTACATTACATTTAAATGAAAAGGTTAAACGTACAGATATAATATGTTTCACATTTACATCTCCACTGTTTGAAAAGTGTTCACAATATAAATGTCTTTATGTTTCATTTATATTTACATTTATGGAAAAGTTTGATACTTCTATTAATTTAAAATGAATATTTTCACATAGACATTTGCACTGGTTTAAAGCTTGAAAACGTACATTAATTTTGAAGTGAATATGTTTATAGGGACATTTACACTCCTTTGAAAATGTAAGTATTATACTTAGAATGTACATCATTTCTTTCATCTTTCCCTCCCTGCTCTATAGGGAACCTGGAACTACTTTATGCTTTTAGTTCTCTTTAAGAAATTGTCAAGAAAGCTATCACCAGCCCATGCAGTGGTGGTTCATGAATCATCATTCTATACGCTGAGGTTTCCAGCCTCAAATGACTTTGACATCCAATAGCGAGTTTCACACAATAAAATTCACATGGTAATATGTACATAAATGTGATGGCATCGGGGTCTCTTCTGAGGACATGACCAACCCAGCTCCAGCGTCTGCCAGCTATGATGGTATGCATGTCCTCTTGCTTGCTACGAGTAAGCAGATCTTGGTTGGTGATGGTATTCGGCCAAAAGATTCGGTTAATTTTTCTTAGGCATATTGTGTGAAAAGAGGACAATTTTGACATTTCCTTCTCTGTGACTCTCCAGCATTCCGCACCATAGAGAAGCACAGAAAGCACGCAACTCTGGTATAATCTTAATTTTGTGCTTGTGCTGTATTGGGAGGACTTCCAGATGTTATTTAGGCTAAAGAAGGCTGTTCTTGCCTTATTCATTCTGATGTTGATGTCTTTGCCTGCCCCACCGTCTGGTGTTACTATGCTTCCTAGATATGTGAAGGTATCTGTCTGTACCAGTTGCTGATTCCTTACTGATATGGGCTCAGGGTTGCTCACATTGAGCGTCATGACCTCCGACTTCTTTAAATTGATGTTCAAGCCCACCTGCTGGCTAAATTTATTAAGTCTATCCGTTTTTTCCTGGATGAGTTGATGTGAATGTGCCAGCAGTGCAACGTCATCTGCACACCCCAGATCCTCCAATGTTGAAAATGTAGTCCATCCCATTCCTCTTGGACTGCCCTCTGTTGTCTGGCGCATCACCCAGTCTATGACTGTCAAAAATAGAGTGGTTGACAAGGGGCATCCCTGTCGTACTCCTGTCTTCACCTCGAAGGTTAGGTTGCTCTGCCCAACACTACACGTAAAGTTGGCATAGATATATATATATGAGTATTCTTCTTCTTCTTCTTCCGTCCTTAGCCACAGACCGTCAAAGCAGTCAGTGGCCATTACGCCTAGTGGCGTCTTAGGGCAACAGCAGATAGGTTTTCTTTGCCATTGTTTCCCATCACGCCTATTGGCGTCTTTAGGGCAACGGCAAATCAATCCATTTGCTGTTGTTTCCGTAATCGAAGTGACTGGCAAACGGGTGATCAGCCCGTTGGTATATATGAGTATATATTTATATAAATGTTAGTTCACATGTTAGTAATAAAACATAGAATGAAAATGCACTACTTACGCCAATCTTGGCTACAGACTTGTTGCTCAGATGAATAAATGAGACGAGTCGGTCTCTTACACGCGTCTGGGGGATTGTCTTTACTTTGACAATAGATTCCCTCTCTCACTCCATGTGTTTCTTAGTTTTTCTTAGTCCTGGTTTTTCTTGTTACAATGCTAGAGATTTCCTGGGTTGTTTTTTGTAAGTCCTTTTGGAATACTCTGATAAAAGGTCCAGTCCGATAAAAGGAATTATGAATCTAGTCTTCACTCTGGCGAGGTCTGATGTTGTCTTGGCGAGCGTGAAATTCACAGTGAAATAAAACTGCGAATGGTCAGACTATATTCCTATCTTCTTAAGCGTTCGTTTGTTATGGAGTTAAATAAACGCTCCAATCATATTCAAACAGGTCGGGATTGCACGTTCACAATATTTCCGACATGGAAAAATTTTGCAAAGGTCACGTCTCCTATATGGTAATATGATGTCCGATGCCCTTTTGTACAAACTTACAGACAGATCGGTAGAAACCCGTGACAACATGGGTAAACTGTACTACTTATTACTTTTAAGCAAGTGAAGCGATTATGTCACACTTGTCTGCCCACATGTGTCACACAGACAGTAATCTCGTTATCTGTCGTATGAGTACGCAAAACTCCGTGTTTGCCCTGCTGGGTTACCACACGAGTCGTCTTATCAGCAGTTTAATATAAACACGCCGGCGACTTTCTTATCTAGTTGCTTCTCGCAGGCTGGGATACCCATTATCTGCAAGGAGTATCACAAATGTTTGAACATACAAACTACTTGCTCCTTAGCCGATAATGAGAAGAAATTGGTATTTTTAAAACTACACAAATAGAAATCAGTACCACAAATATACCGATACTGCCGGAGAGAAACAAAGATCGACAGGGGCCGCCCCGTTTTGTTACAACTATAAATTTGTTTATACAAATAACAAATTTAATAATCAATTATATTTAACAGTGTAAAATAAATAATTCTCTTTTTAAAAAATGGTTATCATCACAAGGTTATGTTAAGGATATTGAGGGGAGTTTCTGAAAAGTTCACTTGGTAGCTTTTAAGTTTGTACATAGCTGCTGCGTAAGTTTGGTTTATGCTCCAGCCGATAGTTGGTTCGTAGCAGGTTATGAACTGATGCACTCTCGTTACAGGTCAAGTCTGGAGGTTGTGTCGCGTTCTAAGAAATGTCAGGGAGTAATCACGAAGCTGATCCAGCGTCTTCAAGACCCGTCTGATGATGATGTCTAGAGTTGACAGCAGGCCATTTATACCACCCACATTGTTCCAGAGATGGTACCCTCAACTGGTACCACCGACCTAAAATCTCTTTAAGCATACTGACTCCTGGCTCAGAGAAATAGTTACGGCAACTTGTTTAAGATGCATCTTACACGCAGTCTGGGGTATTACTTTACACTAGGTTCTCACTCTGACTTTATGTTTCAGATTCCTCGGATTCCGGCTTTCCGTGTAGGTAGAGTTTTCTTGTGATATAAGTCCATAAGATGCTCAAGCAACGTCTGGTCCGATAAACGGAATTTTAATCCTATTCCTTACTCTGGCTAGCTGGTTGTCTTCTTGGCGAGGTGAATTTCACAGTGCTCTAAGCCGACAAAAGTGTCAGATTATATTGCAGTTTTCGTCCCACGCACGTTGCTATTACAATCTGATCAGGCTCCAATCATAAGTGTTGTTTATAACATCTAGAATCGCACAGCCAATTGTATTCAATCGCGCGTGTTATGATAGGGTTTATCCCAACAATTTCCTCATGGAATTTTCTGCACGACTCATGCGTTTGTAAATTTCAAACAGTCATTTTCATTATAAGGAGTTGGTATTTCCGTCTTGGTAATGATTACCACTACAACTTCTTACATTATCACAAATACTGTCTTCGTAACAATTCTGTCCGGAAGCGATTACAACATTTCCGCCGTCTTCATGTGTGTTTATACAATATGTCTGTGATGAATTTTCCATGATACAACGTTAAAATATCTCCAAAATTAACGATGAAATGTAGGGTTAAAAATAATGCGTAAGATACTAGGCGACATGCTCGCCCATGCCAGACTTCCCACCACCATTTAAAACTAACGAGTTAGAAGTGCAGACGGAACGTTTACCCTTTGTAGACGGGAGAGAACGGAGGACACAAAAAAGGAAAAATATGACTGAACACGTGTTTAAGTTCGAACGGCAAAAAGACGCAAGGGGGGTGAAAGGAAAAAAATTCACGTCCCGAGTTGACATAAAGTAAGGAAATGGACAAGAAATGGACATTAGCGTTGGATCGAGACAGTCATTTCTTGGCGGTTTTTCGATACTTGGTCTTTATTTGAATGCCGCGGCAAAACACATTATGGAAGGTACTCGAACAAATTTCAAAATTTAAACTTGAGAAAAAAATATGTTTTTTCTTAATAATAAAGTTATGAAAATAAAACCTAGCTAGTTTGATAGCCCATCTTGAGCAGAGAAATAATATGCTTTCAATTATACAGACGGATAGATAATAAGGAAGATATTGACAAAAGACTGTATTGTTCATAACAGACAAGCGACTGCACTGTTAACCCATGTCACTAAAAGTAACCAAAATCTTGACCTTGAGTCTGCAACGTAAAAATATAGCTGTAATTAAAGAGAGGGAATGTGGTGGAGAATTGTAGCTAAAAATAACTTAGTAGCAGATTCGTGTAGGAAAGGCATGAAAAACCAAGTGTGTTTTTATGAAAAAACTAGTAGAGGCAGACGGACTAACAGACCGTAATACATACTTGACTGAGATTTGACTGAAGTGACTTTTGGTTGCCAATTTGAAAGTTAGGGGGGAAGTCAGCGATTGGTCAACGCATTTTATAGTAGCGTGATAGAGAGGTGAAAGTTTGCCATTTAACCTAAGTCTGTCCAGAGACACAGTTTGAATCCATGAATGGTGTTGATTCCATAAGAATATAACTTTATAAGTGGGACGCCATCATACGGCCAGCAGCTCAGCTGAGTTTTGCTGGCAAGTGTAACTGTGTTCTCATTTCTGAATTCTGGTAAGAATGAATAATATTTATTCTGTATATTTTAATAATTCGAGTGATTGATACTGCCATATCATAAAAATGATTACGACAAGTAAGTGTTCGCTCTAGATCCCCAGCCCTAGATCAGGGTCTAGAGACATACATACAAAGACAATATATAGGAACGCCTAATTGAAACTATGAAAAAGGATCTAGTGTTGAGATCAGTGGAACATATCACCTATCTTATTTAATAGCAGGAAGCTATTGAACATATCTCAGATGTAATGTAGTCTTGGGGAACTGATACTATGTGAAACCAACTTGGTAAGATGTGCTGTGTGGTCAGAGAGATCTGACCTAGTCTATGTGGTGTTGTTGTGTGTAGTGTTGTGTGCAGAAATGGTTCAGAAGATAGAATCCTGACACATGACCAATACTTTTGTTTCAGAACTGTGAGTTTTTATTTGGCACCAAGCGGTGTCAAATGATGTAGTAACATATACAAGTGTGGACCAGAGCAGTCTGTCACTGTGTCAGAGCAGCCGTATATTGCCCCCTGCACGGAGAGGTGGGGCCACCAGACTTCTGTACAGGATCGATGCAGGCAGATAAGTCTTATCTGGCCTGCTGGATTTTCACCAACAACATTTTCATCTAAATTACCCCTAATTCAGCATTAAATAAAGCCAAGACATTGGGGAAATTAAAATATATATTAATTCCTTAAGTCAACGGACAATGTTTGGCAGTCATAGACTGGGAGTGATGACACCACCCCAACAGCATATCTAGAATACGTTCTCCTGTGACTAGCTTAATAGAATTATTATTAACCAGTCAATTGAATTAATTAAGTACACATTTTCCATTTTATTATGTAATATGATTTGCATTCAATTTATGACTCCATAATATTTCTTATGTTCTGACCAACTAAACATTTGGTTCAGAACAAAATAAATTTATCAAAAGATTAATTTGTGAAAAAACTAAAACAGCCTGAGTTAGTTCAGTGTGTCATAAATTTTATTAATATTATTAGACTTCTTAAATATCTGTGTGTGTGTGTGTGTGTGTGTGTGTGTATTTTACCACAACACAGTACATATCATTACCCTAGACTTGTAACGTAGCCACATTCATTAGAAAAAAAAATATATGTGTGAGGTCGTAAGTGGTAGTACGAAGGGTCTTCTGTAATTCACATCTACATTTATCTCAGGAGCCTTCACAACTGACCTCATGCATCACACTAGGTGACATCAACCATACAATACCATCAAAATCCACTACATATATTGGGGTCTCTTGTCCAGGGATAATTAGCTTATCAGTAATATTAGGATCTCCTGGTGGGAGAATTAAAATTAGGGGAACAAAATTGTAAAAATTAAAAGTGTCCCTAAAATAAAAAGTGAAAATAAAAGTTTGTGAATCTTCACAGCCAGTGGTAATTAATTAGTTAACTGACTAATTAGAATTACTTTAGTCTATAGTAATTAGAATTACTTTAGTTATTTATTGGTTAGAATTTTACCTTGAGCATTGTTATTTTGTGTGATGGCTGAGCTAGCAAAGTTCAGATCAGCTGCTGTGCTAACGGCGAAGGATATGGGAATGGATGGTCAAGTTTTAACTCAGTATGTAACTGCTGAATGTGATAAGTATATTGAACGGGAAGAAAGAAGATTAGAAAAAGAGGCCGAAAGAAAATTAGAGTCTGAAAGGTTGGCTGAAGAGAAGAGGTTACAGGCTGAGACTAAGAGGCTGCAGAATGAGGCAGAAGAAAAACGACAGCAAAGGGAAGCAGAAGATAAGAGAAGGGAAGCAGGAGATAAAAAGGCCGAAAGGGAGGCAGAAGACAGAAGGTTGCAAAGGGAGCACGAATTACGACTAAGGGAGCTGGAGTTACAAGGCCAGGCTCCTGAAAATGGTGCCAGCCCTTTTGCCTCAGATGCTGCAGCTAGTCAGGGTGCCTCAAACTCAGCTATGGGGTTTCATTTAGACCATTTTGTTGAAAGAGACGATGACATCGAGGGGTACCTCAGTCGTTTTGAGTTATTAGCTACTACATATGGGTTAGAGAGAGAGAGAGGTGGAGTTTAAAGTTATCACAGGGACTGAGAGGTACTTCTTACGAAGTCTTCGCAAAAATGAACAGGGAAGACCAAGACAATTATGACATGTTAAAGCAGGCTTTGTTATTGAGGTACGAAAAAAATGCTGAATTTTATCGTAAGAAATTTAGAAATGCCAAACTGTTGTCTGGGGAGACATACCACCAATTCTCTGCCAGACTGGAAACCTATTTGGAGAAATGGACTGCTCTGGGGAAGACCCAAGATCTTAAAGAGATGATCATGATAGAGCAATTGAGAGAGTCCATGGCTCCAGACATGAGAAAATTTCTCATGGAACAAGGTGCAGAGAAGTTGAGGGAGATTTTAAATGTCGCTGAGAGGTATCAGGCAGCCCAGGCAGAGGTAAGTGGCAATAAAAAGAAGCACATAGAAACTTTTAAAGCTCCACAGCCATTTAATAAATTTGAAAATAGAGAACAGGGTAATAAGGGCAGGACAAACTTTGAACGGCCAAGAAGTGACTATCGAGACAGAAACTCACAGTTCAATGACAAAAATACAATGAAAGAAAACCGTTTAACCAAGGAAAAAGATGGTGTAAATGGTGCACGAAAGATAACTATAACACCGAATTTTGTAGAAGGAAACCTTCAAACATTGCTGCAATGAAGTCGGGGACTCGAAGATTAAAGGTTAATCCTAATGGACAGCAGGAACCTTATCACCCCCCAGTTTGTGAGGATGTTATTTGTAATGGGGTCACCATAAGGTGCCTTTATGATACAGGTTTGGATTATGATTCAGTTGTGAAGTCTAGCCTAGTGGACCCAAGTCAGTATACCACAGAAACAGTGGAAATACAAGGGGCGACTAAGGACATACCACTCATGACACTTCCCATCGCAAGGATAACGGTGAAAACTCGCTATGTGGAAGGAGAGATCAGAGCAGCAGTGATAGATGAACCAATCTACCCTCTGATATTGGGGTGTAGATACGTCTTCTTGGGGAATCCCGAGAGACCTGTGATCATGGCGACAGTGCAGACCAGGTCACAAAAGAAGGAGGAAGAAGGTGAACCTATAAATGCTCATCCAGAGGAGATGAGGAAGGCGCAGGCTGAGGACAGGACACTCAAGCCATGTTTTAAAAAATTGCCAAATGCCACACACCTCCAAGCAAGGGAGAATATTTTATGAAGGACAGATTGCTATATAGGAAAACAAGAAATAGATCCACTGTTCACGGACAGTTGTTCTTCCCAAGGTATATAGGGCAAATTTAATAAGGAGCTTACATGTTGGAAAAGATGGTGACCATGAGAAAGTCGGTACCATCTGCCAAAAAGTTGCTCGAAAATACTATTGGCCCGACGTAAATGTCGATATTGAAAACTTTGTAGAAGCATGTGGCATATTTCATGAGGGAACACCCACAAAGGGAAAATATGTGCAGGACCTAGAAACGCCACAGGGCAAATTTAGGCCTGGAAGGAAAACTAATTATACTCAGGTTGACAAAGTGCAATGGGAGCCCCCTTTTCACACCCAGTCTTCACTTGAATGGATTAACATGGCCACTATGCGACGAGTACAAAGAAGAAATTTAACCCAGAATAAGCTGACAATCCCTCGGTCAGGATTATATAAACTGGATGAAACTAAAAGAGAGCGAAGATCTCTCATAAGCAATCTAGAGTAGGGAGATAAACCCAAGAAAAAAATTGATAGCGGTCGATTTGTGAGTGATGATTCTAGGAAGAAAAGTCCTCATTATAAAGCTTCTAATGGAAGGGACCCGACGGGTTCCATGAAAAATAAGTATGATAAATTAAAGGTCCAGATGTAGCACTATTAAGGACCTGGACAGATGAGAAGGCAGAAGAGATTGTTACCTCATCTTATCAATACGTGAACGAACTGACCATTCGTCTGAAAGCTGGATGGAAACTGGCAAATGATAATTTGAGACAAGCCAGGAAGAAACATGCAGCATATTTTAATAGGAAGGCAAAGGACAGAGAACTAGCTGTGGGAGAGAAGGTGCTTCTTCTACTACCCGGCAGCCAGAATAAATTACAAATTGGATGGTAAGGTCGATATACGGTTCTAGAGAAGGTGTCTAGAACAAACTATAAAATTGACAAAAAGGGGAAGGAGAAAGTTAATCATGTAAACCTGTTAAAGAAGTATCTGGACAGACCACTCCAGAAAAGCACCCCCTAACTGACCTTGGCTATCGCAACTCAAATGCAAAAAGAACCACTCACCTCGCATGAATACCCATTACATCCTTGTGAAACAGCGGCACAGGTAAAAGTCAGTAAGCACCTGACTAAAAATCAGAGGGAGAGAGTTCAACAGGTTCTGGAGGAACATACAGATGTATTAACAGATAAACCAGGCCATACAAATTTGCTACAGTATGACATGAAACTGGTAGACTCAAACCCAATCTGTATGAGAGCCTATTCTATTCCGTTCGCGAAGGAGAAGGCATTGAAGGAAGAAATAGATTATTTGTTGAAGGAGGGGATTATTTCACACAGTGAATCATCTTTTAGCTCCAGTGTCGTTTTGTTGAGGAAACCGTCTGGGGAACACAGACTGTGCATAGATTACAGGAAACTGAATGCTGTCACAGAAGGACAAGTGGACCCATTACCACACACAAAACAGTTATTTGCCAGATTAAACAAGGCAAAATACTTTTCAAAGGTGGATCTTAGTAATGGCTATTACCAGATTCCAGTGAAGCCTGAAGTGAGACCTTATTTAGCGTTTAGCACATCGGAAGGACATTATGAATTCAACGTGCTACCATTCGGATTGAAAAATGCTCCGAGTGTATTTTCAAGGATGATGCGCAAATTGTTGGATCCCCTGAATAACCCATGTATCACGAACTTCATGAATGATATTCTCGTCGCCACAGAGACATTTGAAGAACACATTGACGCTCTAAAAATGTTATTTAATAGGCTTAGGGAGGCGAACTTAACTGCTAGGCCAACAAAATGTTGTATTGGATGCAAAGAGTTGGAATTCTTGGGACACACTGTATATCAGGGTAACATGACCCCTGATCCCAAGAACTTGGAAAAACCGCAGAGAGCACCTAGACCACAAACATAAAAGGACGTGCGATCATTCGTATCGTTATGCGGATTTTATCAAAAATACATCAAAAATTTTAACTCTATTTGTGCGCCTCTGACTGATCTGACTCGCAAGGGACTTCCAGATAAAATTATTTGGACTGCGCAATGTGAATTAGCTTTCCAAGAATTAAAGGAAAAACTCACTAGCAAGCCTATTCTCAAATTGCCTGATTTGACACAGGACTTTGTGTTGAGAACAGATGCAAGTAATGTAGGCCTCGGGGCGGCCTTGTTGCAGAGGTCATCTTCATCAGATGGGGAACTGAACCCAGTCGCTTATGCAAGCCGCAAATTGAATAAAGCGGAACAAGGATATTCCACAAGCGAAAAGGAATGTTTAGCGTTAATCTGGGCAATAAAGAAGCTTCAAATCTATCAATATGGTAGGACTTTTGTGGTCCAGACGGATCATCAGCCCCTCGTATTCTTATCTCAGGCTAAGCATGAAAACGCAAGATTCCTGAGGTGGTCATTATTACTGCAACCTTATCAGTTTATTATCCAATACATCCCAGGGTCATTGAATGTCGGTGCAGATTTCCTCAGTCGGCACCCCTGTGATCAAGATTAGATAGTGGCAGGCGTGAGGAGAGATTTTATCTATGTGTATCACTGGTTTTGGAACTTGCCGTAGTGCATGTTCTCAGGTGGGGACATGTGTGATGAATTTTCCATGATACAACGTTAAAATATCTCCAAAATTAACGATGAAATGTAGGGTTAAAAATAATGCGTAAGATACTAGGCGACATGCTCGCCCATGCCAGACTTCCCACCACCATTTAAAACTAACGAGTTAGAAGTGCAGACGGAACGTTTACCCTTTGTAGACGGGAGAGAACGGAGGACACAAAAAAGGAAAAATATGACTGAACACGTGTTTGAAGTTCGAACGGCAAAAAGACGCAAGGGGGGTGAAAGGAAAAAAATTCACGTCCCGAGTTGACATAAAGTAAGGAAATGGACAAGAAATGGACATTAGCGTTGGATCGAGACAGTCATTTCTTGGCGGTTTTTCGATACTTGGTCTTTATTTGAATGCCGCGGCAAAACACATTATGGAAGGTACTCGAACAAATTTCAAAATTTAAACTTGAGAAAAAAATATGTTTTTTCTTAATAATAAAGTTATGAAAATAAAACCTAGCTAGTTTGATAGCCCATCTTGAGCAGAGAAATAATATGCTTTCAATTATACAGACGGATAGATAATAAGGAAGATATTGACAAAAGACTGTATTGTTCATAACAGACAAGCGACTGCACTGTTAACCCATGTCACTAAAAGTAACCAAAATCTTGACCTTGAGTCTGCAACGTAAAAATATAGCTGTAATTAAAGAGAGGGAATGTGGTGGAGAATTGTAGCTAAAAATAACTTAGTAGCAGATTCGTGTAGGAAAGGCATGAAAAACCAAGTGTGTTTTTATGAAAAAACAAGTAGAGGCAGACGGACTAACAGACCATATGTCGTGGATTTGATGGTACTGTATGGTGGTGATATTACCTATTGTGATGCATGAGGTCAGCTGTGAAGGCTCCTGAGATAAATGTAGCTGTGAATTTACAGAAGGCCCTTCTTGCTACCACTTACGACCTCACACATATCTTTTTTACTAATGAATGTCTTCTTCTTCTTCTTCTTCCGTCCTTAGCCAACGACCGGCAAAGCAGTCAGTGGCCATTACGCCTAGTGGCGTCTTAAGGGCAACAGCGAATAGATTTTCTTTGCCGTTGTTCCCATCACGCCTAATGGCGTCTTTAGGGCAACGACAAATCAATCCGTTCGCCGTTGTTTCCGTAATCAAAGTGACTGGCAAACGGGTGATCAGCCCGTTGGTACTAATGAATGTGGCTACGTTAAAAATCTAGGTTACTGATATGGAATGTGTTGTGGTAGACTACAAACACACACAGAGATATTTAATAAGTCTGATAATATTAATAAAATTTATATCACACTGAACTAACTCAAGCTGTTTAAAATTTTGATATTAAATTTTCTTTAAGTTTATTTGTTCTGAACCAAGGTTTTATTTTGGTCAGAACATATAAAAGGTTTTGAAATTATAAATGAAATGCATGAATATATGGCATAATAAATGAAAGGTGTGTACATATGTATTTTACAAGACTAGTTAATATTACTACTGTTTATAGTTGTAATTTATCTGGGAGAACGATTTATGGATGTGCTGTTGGGGTGGCTTCATCACTCCCAGTCTATGGCTACCAAACATTGTCCATTTACTGATCGGAGGAATACAAGTTTATTTCCCAACATGGTATGTTCTAGTTTATGGAAATATAGTTGGTGTGTTAATTAGAAAATAAGTTGGTGAATGTCCAGCAGGCCAGACGCTCACGTATCTTGACTGAGTAGTTCAGGTGCTGGAATCTGGTGGCCCCACCTCTCCGTGCTTGGGGGCAATTAAAGGCTGCTCTGCCAAAATATTAGACTGCACGAGTCCACACTTGTATTTTTCAACACAGCATTTGACACCACTTTGGTGCCAAATAAAAACTCACAGTTCTGAAATAAAAGTATTGGGTCATGTGTCAGAACTCTACCTCCTGAGCCACTTCTACACACAACAGTAAATTAATATTAGACAAACATAAAGGTATGTTTTCAGGCACTCGTAAGAAATAAAGAAGTAGAACACTTGGACAACAGAAAAACAACAGACGTGAGTGGCTTACCCAGGGTTCGAACCCCGTACCTTCCGTACGACAACTCCGCCTAGCTATCAAGCGAATCACACTGACCCCACGGCCAGCTAGGCATCCCCAAAAAAAGATGCTTTGCTGGCTATTTATCAGTACGAAACACACAAGATAACACCGGAAGTATACAGTGGGCAACTCAGCCCTTAAATGACGCAATCACTTCTGTTGTTCTCCTATTAACAGTATGTGTCAGTCCAAACAAGACAAAGACCTTGATACTGGGTCCAGTAAATAGTAGAAGACTTAAGGACATTAGTATAGAACAGAGGGTAGGTTTCTGGTATTGTATAAACATAAATAACACATAAGGAAGGGAAACCCGAGGCCTGTAAACAGTAAATTAATATTAGACAAACATAAAGGTATGTTTTCAGGCACTCGTAAGAAATAAAGAAGTAGAACACTTGGACAACAGAAAAACAACAGACGTGAGTGGCTTACCCAGGGTTCGAACCCCGTACCTTCCGTACGACAACTCCGCCTAGCTATCAAGCGAATCACACTGACCCCATGGCCAGCAAAGCATCTTTTTTTGGGGATGCCTAGCTGGCCGTGGGGTCAGTGTGATTCGCTTGATAGCTAGGCGGAGTTGTCGTACGGAAGGTACGGGGTTCGAACCCTGGGTAAGCCACTCACGTCTGTTGTTTTTCTGTTGTCCAAGTGTTCTACTTCTCTACACACAACACCACACAACAACACCACATAGACGGGGTCAGATCTCTCTGACCATACAGCACATCTTACCAAGTTGGTTTTACATAGTATAAGTTCCCCAAGACTACATATTCTGAAATATGTTCATTAGCTTCCTGCCATTGAATAGGATAGGTGATATGTTCCACTGATCTCAACACTTGATCCGCCCTTCATAATCCTTGCTGGCGTTTATGTATTTTGTTTGTCTCTAGACCCTGAACTGGGGCTGGGGATCTAGAGCGAACCCTTACTTGTTGTAAGGGATAGATTTTGATATGGCAGTATCAAATCACTCGAAACATTAAACAATATTAAAATATACAAAGAAATACTTTCAGTCTTACCAGAATTATGAATAGAGAACACAGTTATATGCTAGCAAAACTCAGCTGAGCTGCTGGCTCTAGTATGGCGTTCCTCTAAATATTGCAATTAGCTTTTGGGAAATACACCACTGAAGAATTACTGTGTCTACTACTGGACAATTTATGTTGAATGGCAAAAGTGCGCGTCTGAGCGCCGATAATATGATTATCGGTGGCCAATCCCCGCCTTTCCCCCTTTTCAAATTCAAACCTCCTACCAAAAGTCAATTCAGTCATACCTCAGTCAAGTATGTATTATTGTCTGTTGGTCCGTCTGTCTCTACTTGCGTTTTTTTACAAAAACACACTTGTTTATACATGCATTTCCTACACGAATCTGCCTCTAGAGTTATTTTTAGCCACAGCTTTCCACCAATTCCCCCTCTCTTTCATTCATCTAGATTTTAGCACTTGAGTCTCAAGGCCGCAATATTTTTGAAAATTAGTGACATTTTTTGTTTCAATGCAGTCGCTCGCTGATATGAACAACACAGTCTTTTGTCAATATCTTCCTTATTATCTATCCGTCTGTATAAATGAAAGCATATTATTTCTCTGCTCAAGATGAGCCATCAGGCCAGCTAGGTTTTATATTCCTAACATTATTATTAAGAAAAAGTTACTTTTCAAGGTTAGTTGTTTTTTTGAAATATGTTCGAGCATCTTCTGTAATGCGTTTGCCGCTGAATTAAAATAAAGGACTAAGTATCGCAAAAGCGTCCAAGAAATGACTGTTTCGTATAATAGCTAAGGTCCCTTTTGTCCATTTCTTTACCTTGTGTCAACTTGGGGACGTGAATTTTTTTTTCCTTTCCCCACCAATTGCGTCTTTTTAGCCTTGCTAGTTTCAAGCACATGTTCAGTCATATTTTTCTTTTTGATCTCCGTTCTCATCCCGTCTACAATGGTAAACGTTTTGCCTTCACGTCTAACAAGTTAGTTTCCATGGAGGGTGGTGACCCGCGGCATGGGCGATCATGTCTTCTAGTAGCTTACGCATTATTTTTATCCCTACATTTTATCTTTGGAGATATTTTAACGTTGTATCACGGTTAAATTTATCACACTTCTCCCCACTTGAAAACATGCCTACGGCAAGTTCCAAAACCAGTGATACACATAGATAAAATTACTCCTCACGCCTACCACTACTCTAATTTTGATCACAGGGGTGCCGACTGAGGAAATCTGCACCGTCATTTACTTTGCCTGGGATATATTGGATACTAAACTGATAAGGTTGAAGCAATAAAGACCACCTCAGCAATCTTGCGTTTTCATGCTTAGCCTGAGATAAGAATACGAGGGGCTGATGATCCGTCTAGACCACAAAAGTCCTACCATACAGATAGATTTGAAGCTTCTTTATTGCCCAGATTAACTCTAAACATTCTTTTTCGCTTGTGGAATATCCTTGTTCCGCTTTATTCAATTTGCGGCTTGCATAAGCGACTGGGTTCAGTTCCCCATCTGATGAAGATGACCTCTGCAACAAGGCCGCCCCGAGGCCTACATTACTTGCATCTGTTCTCAACACAAAGTCCTGTGTCAAATCAGGCAATTTGAGAATAGGCTTGCTAGTGAGTTTTTCCTTTAATTCTTGGAAAGCTAATTCACATTGCGCAGTCCAAATAATTTTATCTGGAAGTCCCTTGCGAGTCAGATCAGTCAGAGGCGCACAAATAGAGTTAAAATTTTTGATGTATTTTTGATAAAATCCGCATAACGATACGAATGATCGCACGTCCTTTTATGTTTATGGTCTAGGTGCTCTCTGCGGTTTTTCCAAGTTCTTGGGATCAGGGGTCATGTTACCCTGATATACAGTGTGTCCCAAGAATTCCAACTCTTTGCATCCAATACAACATTTTGTTGGCCTAGCAGTTAAGTTCGCCTCCCTAAGCCTATTAAATAACATTTTTAGAGCGTCAATGTGTTCTTCAAATGACTCTGTGGCGACGAGAATATCATCCATGAAATTCGTGATACATGGGTTATTCAGGGGATCCAACAATTTGCGCATCATCCTTGAAAATACACTCGAAGCATTTTTCAGTCCGAATGGTAGCATGTTGAATTCATAATGTCCATCCGATGTGCTAAATGCTAAATAAGGTCTCACTTCAGGCTTCACTGGAATCTGATAATAGCCTTTACTAAGATCCACCTTTGAAAAGTATTTTGCCTTATTTAATCTGGCAAATAACTGTTTTGTGTCTGGTAATGGATCCACTTGTCCTTCTGTGACAGCATTCAGTTTCCTGTAATCTATGCACAGTCCGTGTTCCCCAGACGGTTTTCTCAACAAAACGACACTGGAGCTAAAAGATGATTCACTGTGTGAAATAATCCTCTCCTTCAACAAATAATCTATTTCTTCCTTCAATGCCTTCTCCTTCGCGAACGGAATAGAATAGGCTCTCATACAGATTGGGTTTGAGTCTACCAGTTTCATGTCATACTGTAGCAAATTTGTATGTCCTGGTTTATCTGTTAATACATCTGTATGTTCCTCCAGAATCTGTTGAACTCTCTCCCTCTGGTTTTTAGTCAGGTGCTTACTGACTTTTACCTGTGCTGCTGTTTCACAAGGATGTAATGGGTATTCATGTGAGGTGAGTGGTTCCTTTTGCATTTGAGTTGCGATAGCCAGGGTCAGTAAGGGGGTGCTTTCCTGGAGTGGTCTGTCCAGATACTTCTTTAACAGGTTTACATGATAAACTTTCTCCTTCCCCTTTTTGTCAATTTTATAGTTTGTTCTAGACACCTTCTCTAGAACCGTATATGGACCTTGCCATCCAATTTGTAATTTATTCTGGCTGCCGGGTAGTAGAAGAAGCACCTTCTCTCCCACAGCTAGTTCTCTGTCCTTTGCCTTCCTATTAAAATATGCTGCATGTTTCTTCCTGGCTTGTTTCAAATTATCATTTGCCAGTTTCCATCCAGCTTTCAAACGAGTGGTCAGTTCGTTCACGTATTGATAAGATGAGGTGACAGTCTCTTGCGCCTTCTCATCTGTCCAGGTCCTTAATAGCTACATCTGGATTTTTAATTTTCCATATTTATTTTTCATGGCACCCATCGGGTCCCGTCCATTAGAAGCATTATATTGAGGACTTTTCTTCCTAGAATCATCACTCACAAATCGACCACTATCAATTTTTTTCTTGGGTTTATCACCCCACTTTAGATTGCTTATGAGAGATCTTCGCTCTCTTTTCTGTTCTTCCAGTTTATATAAGTCTGACCGAGGGATTGTCATCTTATCCTGGGTAAAATCTACTCTTTGTACTCGTCGCATAGTGGCCATGTTAATCCATTCAAGTGAAGACTGGTGTGAAAAGGGGGCTCCCATTCCACTTTGTCTACCTGAGTATAATTAGTTTTCCTTCCAGGCCTAAATTTGCCCTGTGGCGTTTCTAGGTCCTGCACATTTTGTCCCTTTGTGGGTGTTCCCTCATGAAATATGCCACATGCTTCTACAAAGTTCTCAATATCGACATTTACGTCGGGCCAATAGTATTTTCGAGCAATCTTTTGGCAGATGGTACCGACTTTCTCATGGTCACCATATTTTTCCAACATGTAAGCTCCTTATCAAATTTGCCCTATATATCTTGGGAAGAACCAACTGTCCGTGACCAGTGGATCTAGTTCCTGTCTTCCTGTATAATAACTTGTTCTTCACAAAGTACTCTCCCTTGCTTGGAGGTGTGTGGCATTTGGGCAATTTTTTGAAACATGGCTTAAGGGTCTTATCCTCAGCCTGCGCCTTCCTCATCTCCTCTGGATGAGCATTTATAGGTTCACCTTCTTCCTCCTTCTTCTGTGACCTGGTCTGCACTGTCGCCATGATCACAGGTCTCTCGGGATTCCCCAAGAAGACGTATCTACACCCCAATATCAGAGGGTAGATTGGTTCATCTATCACTGCTGCTCTGATTTCTCCTTCCACAAAGCGAGTTTTCACCGTTATCCTTGCGATGGGAAGTGTCATGAGTGGTATGTCCTTAGTTGCCCCTTGTATTTCCACTGTTTCTGTGGTATACTGACTTGGGTCCACTAGGCTAGACTTCACAACTGAATCATAATCCAAACCTGTATCATAAAGGCACCTTATGGTGACCCCATTACAAATAACATCCTCACAAACTGGGGGTGATAAGGTTCCTGCTGTCCATTAGGATTAACCTTTAATCTTTGAGTCCCCGACTTCATTGCAGCAATGTTTGAAGGTTTCCTTCTACAAAATTCGGTGTTATGGTTATCTTTCTTGCACCATTTACACCATCTTTTTCCTTGGTTAAACGGTTTTCTTTCATTGGATTTTTGGTCATTGAACTGTGAGTTTCTGTCTCGATAGTCATTTCTTGGCCGTTCAAAGTTTGTCCTACCTTTATTACCCTGTTCTCTATTTTCAAATTTATTAAATGGCTGTGGAGCTTTAAAAGTTTCTATATACTTCTTTTTAGAGCCACTTACCTCTGCCTGGGCTGCCTGATACCTCTCAGCAACATTTAAAATTTCCCCCAACTTCTCTGCACCTTGTTCCATGAGAAATTTTCTCATGTCTGGAGCCATGGACTCTCTCAATTGCTCTATCATGATCATCTCTTTAAGATCTTGGGTCTTCCCCAGAGCCGTCCATTTCTCCAAATAGGTTTCCAGTCTGGCAG
This sequence comes from Oreohelix idahoensis, assembly GCA_024509875.1. Classification (NCBI taxonomy): domain Eukaryota; kingdom Metazoa; phylum Mollusca; class Gastropoda; order Stylommatophora; family Oreohelicidae; genus Oreohelix; species Oreohelix idahoensis. The sequence continues at coordinate 251,926 of JAMPIV010008337.1, read as the reverse complement.
AGAATTGGCGGTATGTCTTCCCAGACAACAGTTTGGCATTTCTAAATTTCTTACGATAAAATTCACCATTTGTTTCGTACCTTAATAACAAAGCCTGCTTTAACATGTCATAATTGTCTTGGTCTTCTCTGTTCATTTTTGCGAAGACTTCATAAGAAGTACCTCTCAGTCCCTATGATAAATTTAAACTCCACCTCTCTCTCTCTAACCCATATGTAGTAGCTAATAATTCAAAACGTCCGAGGTACCCCTCTATGTCATCGTCTTTCTCAACAAAATGGTCTAAATGAAACCCCATAGCTGATGTTGAGGCTCCCAGACTGGGCGTAGCATCTGAGGCAAAAGGGCTGGCACCATTTTCAGGAGCCTGGCCTTGTAGCTCCAGCTCCCTTAGTCGTAATTCGTGCTCCCTTTGCAACCTTCTATCTTCTGCCTCCCTTCGCTGTCGTTTTTCTTCTGCCTCTAATGCTTTAGCCTCCTTGTCAGCCTCAATTTGTAACCTCTTAGTCTCAGCCTCAATTTGTAGCCTCTTCTCTTCAGCTAATCTTTCAGACTCTAATTTTCTTTCAGCCTCTTTTTCTAATCTTCTTTCTTCCCGTTCAATATACTTATCACATTCAGCCCTTACATATTGAATTAAACCCTGACCATCCATTCCCATATCCTTTGCCGTTAGCACAGCAGCTGATCTGAACTTTGCCCGCTCCGCCATACTTTTTAGACAATTTAGCAATGAGCAAGATAAATCTCTAACCACTAAAGTAATTATAATTACTATAGTCTAAAATAATTCTAATTAGCCAATTAACTAATTAATTACCACTGGCTGTGAAGATTCACCAACTTTTAATTTCACTTTTAATTTTAAGGGACACTTTTAATTTTTACAATTTGTTCCCCTAATGTTAATTCTCCCACCAGGAGATCCTAATATTACTGTTAAGCTAATTATCCCTGGACAAGACCCCAATATATGTCGTGGATTTGATGGTACTGCATGGTGGTGATATTACCTAGTGTGATGCATGAGGCCAGCTGTGAAGGCTCCTGAGATAAATGTAGCTGTGAATTTACAGAAGGCCCTTCTTGCTACCACTTACGACCTCACACATATCTTTTTTACTAATGAATGTGGCTACGTTAAAAATCTAGGGTACTGATATGGAATGTGTTGTGGTAGATTACATACCCACACACACAGAGATATTTAATAAGTCTAATAATATTAATAAAATTTATAACACACTGAACTAACTCAAGCTGTTAAAATTTTGATATTAAATTTTCTTTAAGTTTATTTGTTCTGAACCAAGATTTTATTTTGGTCAGAACATATGAAAGGTTTTGAAATTATAAATGAAATGCATGAATATATGGCATAATAAATGAAAGGTGTGTACATATGTATTTTACAAGACTAGTTAATATTACTACTGTTTATAGTTGTAATTTATCTGGGAGAACGATTTATGGATGTGCTGTTGGGGTGGCTTCATCACTCCCAGTCTATGACTATCAAACATTGTCCATTTACTGATGGGAGGAATACAAGTTTATTTCCCAACATGGTATGTTCTAGTTGATGGAAATATAGTTGGTGTGTTAGTTAGAAACGTGTGTTACCGGGGCCCGAAAGGGGAGCAAAGAATAGTAACACTGCACCCTACCACGCATGTCGTAAAAAGCGACTAAGGAGGGTATGGGCATGGGGCTGTTTACCCCATCCCGTAAAAAACTTCGCACAGTGGGCTGATCACCTGCTTGCCAACCAATCTGATTACGGAAACAATGATAGATTGTTTGGTCTGTTTTTGTTCCACAAAGACGCCACTAGGCGTGGTGGAAACAGCGATAGATTGATCAATTTGTTGTTGCCCTAAGACGCCACTAGGCGTACTGGCCACATACTGCTTTGCTGGTTGATGGCTAAGGATGGAAGAAGAAGAAGAAGAAGAGAAGAAGTTAGAAAATAAGTTGGTGAATGTCCAGCAGGCCAGACGCTCACGTATCTTGACTGAGTAGTTCTGGTGCTGGAATCTGGTGGCCCCACCTCTCCGTGCTTGGGGGCAATTAAAGGCTGCTCTGCCAAAATATTAGACTGCACGAGTCCACACTTGTATTTTTCAACACAGCATTTGACACCACTTTGGTGCCAAATAAAAACTCACAGTTCTGAAATAAAAGTATTGGGTCATGTGTCAGAACTCTACCTCCTGAGCCACTTCTACACACAACACCACACAACAACACCACATAGACAGAGTCAGATCTCTCTGACCATACAGCACATCTTACCAAGTTGGTTTCACATAGTATAAGTTCCCCAAGACTACATATTCTGAAATATGTTCATTAGCTTCCTGCCATTGAATAGGATAGGTGATATGTTCCACTGATCTCAACACTTGATCCGCCCTTCATAATCCTTGCTGGCGTTTATGTATTTTGTTTGTCTCTAGACCCTGAACTGGGGCTGGGGATCTAGAGCGAATCCTTACTTGTTGTAAGGGATAGATTTTGATATGGCAGTATCAAATCACTCGAAACATTAAACAATATTAAAATATACAAAGAAATACTTTCAGTCTTACCAGAATTATGAATAGAGAACACAGTTATATGCTAGCAAAACTCAGCTGAGCTGCTGGCGTCCCTCTAAATATTGCAATTAGCTTTTGGGAAATACACCACTGAAGAATTACTGTGTCTACTACTGGACAATTTATGTTGAATGGCAAAAGTGCGCGTCTGAGCGCCGATAATATGATTATCGGTGGCCAATCCCCGCCCTTTCCCCTTTTCAAATTCAAACCTCCTACCAAAAGTCAATTCAGTCATACCTCAGTCAAGTATGTATTATTGTCTGTTGGTCCGTCTGTCTCTACTTGCGTTTTTTACAAAAACACACTTGTTTATACATGCATTTCCTACACGAATCTGCCTCTAGAGTTATTTTTAGCCACAGCTTTCCACCAATTCCCCCTCTCTTTCATTCATCTAGATTTTAGCACTTGAGTCTCAAGGCCGCAATTTTTTGAAAATTAGTGACATTTTTTGTTTCAATGCAGTCGCTCGCTGATATGAACAACACAGTCTTTTGTCAATATCTTCCTTATTATCTATCCGTCTGTATAAATGAAAGCATATTATTTCTCTGCTCAAGATGGGCCATCAGGCCAGCTAGGTTTTATATTCCTAACATTATTATTAAGAAAACGTTACTTTTCAAGGTTAGTTGTTTTTTTGAAATATGTTCGAGCATCTTCTGTAATGCGTTTGCCGCTGAATTCAAATAAAGGACTAAGTATCGCAAAAGCGTCCAAGAAATGACTGTTTCGTATAATAGCTAAGGTCCCTTTTGTCCATTTCTTTACCTTGTGTCAACTTGGGGACGTGAATTTTTTTTCCCTTTCCCCACCAATTGCGTCTTTTTAGCCTTGCTAGTTTCAAGCACGTGTTCAGTCATATTTTTCTTTTTGATCTCCGTTCTCATCCCGTCTACAAGGGTAAACGTTTTGCCTTCACGTCTAACAAGTTAGTTTCCATGGAGGGTGGTGACCCGCGGCATGGGCGATCATGTCTTCTAGTAGCTTACGCATTATTTTTATCCCTACATTTTATCTTTGGAGATATTTTAACGTTGTATCACGGTTAAATTTATCACACCGTAATACATACTTGACTGAGATTTGACTGAAGTGACTTTTGGTTGCCAATTTGAAAGTTAGGGGGGAAGTCGGCGATTGGTCAACGCATTTTATAGTAGCGTGATAGAGAGGTGAAAGTTTGCCATTTAACCTAAGTCTGTCCAGAGACACAGTTTGAATCCATGAATGGTGTTGATTCCATAAGAATATAACTTTATAAGTGGGACGCCATCATACGGCCAGCAGCTCAGCTGAGTTTTGCTGGCAAGTGTAACTGTGTTCTCATTTCTGAATTCTGGTAAGAATGAATAATATTTATTCTGTATATTTTAATAATTCGAGTGATTGATACTGCCATATCATAAAAATGATTACGACAAGTAAGTGTTCGCTCTAGATCCCCAGCCCTAGATCAGGGTCTAGAGACATACATACAAAGACAATATATAGGAACGCCTAATTGAAACTATGAAAAAGGATCTAGTGTTGAGATCAGTGGAACATATCACCTATCTTATTTAATAGCAGGAAGCTATTGAACATATCTCAGATGTAATGTAGTCTTGGGGAACTGATACTATGTTAAACCAACTTGGTAAGATGTGCTGTGTGTCAGAGAGATCTGACCTAGTCTATGTGGTGTTGTTGTGTGTAGTGTTGTGTGCAGAAGTGGTTCGGAAGATAGAATTCTGACACATGACCAATACTTTTGTTTCAGAATTGTGAGTTTTTATTTGGCACCAAGCGGTGTCAAATGATGTAGTAACATATACAAGTGTGGACCAGAGCAGTCTGTCACTGTGTCAGAGCAGCCGTATATTGCCCCTGCACGGAGAGGTGGGGCCACCAGACTTCTGTACAGGATCGATGCAGGCAGATAAGTCTTATCTGGCCTGCTGGATTTTCACCAACAACATTTTCATCTGAATTACCCCTAATTCAGCATTAAATAAAGCCAAGACATTGGGGAAATTAAAATATATATTAATTCCTTAAGTCAACGGACAATGTTTGGCAGTCATAGACTGGGAGTGATGACACCACCCCAACAGCATATCTAGAATACGTTCTCCTGTGACTAGCTTAATAGAATTATTATTAACCAGTCAATTGAATTAATTAAGTACACATTTTCCATTTTATTATGTAATATGATTTGCATTCAATTTATGACTCCATAATATTTCTTATGTTCTGACCAACTAAACATTTGGCTCAGAACAAAATAAATTTATCAAAAGATTAATTTGTGAAAAAACTAAAACAGCCTGAGTTAGTTCAGTGTGTCATAAATTTTATTAATATTATTAGACTTCTTAAATATCTGTGTGTGTGTGTGTGTGTGTGTGTGTACTTTACCACAACACAGTACATATCATTACCCTAGACTTGTAACGTAGCCACATTCATTAGAAAAAAAAAAGATATGTGTGAGGTCGTAAGTGGTAGTACGAAGGGTCTTCTGTAATTCACATCTACATTTATCTCAGGAGCCTTCACAACTGACCTCATGCATCACACTAGGTGACATCAACCATACAATACCATCAAAATCCACTACAATGTCACCACCTGGATAATTTACTACCTTGAACCTTCCCAAACAAAAGTGCATCGTGTGACCATCTGGGTTGTATTCTCTCCACGAGAGAACTTAGGAAACCACAATAGCCATATCAGCGCTAGATAAACATGCTGGGGCGAACTTCGTGTTACTCCGGCTCGCCCAGTTTTGGTACACAATAATTTTACCACCATGACTGTCTATCAATATTGCATCACCTGTCTACTCTCTCAGCAGGGATGGTCAAGTAAACAGACATGACGAATTATTACAGGAAGAAGTGTAACAATGACTCAAAAATACCAATACTGCAGGAGAGGAAAAGAGAGAGAGCAAAATTATGTGCCAGAAAGAAGAGGAAGATGCAGACAGCACAGAAATATGAAGAGAGAAGACAAGTATTGGAGAGAACAGGAAGATACATATATTACAGAAATATAAAGAGAGAAGACAAGTATTGGAGAGAACCGGAAGATACAGATAGTATAGAAGTATGAAACAAAATAACATAAGACGGAAAAGCTCACTCACTACATATAATTATTGATGCCAGTGGCAGACATCGTAAATCCCCAGCTTGGATTTTTCATAGCATCGTCAGACATCTAGGAATAAGACATGGAGTTGATCTGAAGCCAAAGATTCCTGTCAGCATTATTTTTAGAATATAAACATCGATTCCTGCCCACTTACCAATGCAATACTCGTGTATCGGTGGCTTACTCAGCTTTAGAGGGGGCAGTCTGCAAAACAGGTCGTATATCAGTTGCATGGGTAACTTCATCCTGGGTATCTGGAAGATATCCGGCGTCTTGAGAATGCATATACATGTGTGTGTGTGTGTGTGAGTGATGAACAGCATGACAATGTTAGTCTGAAATTATTATTTTTGACAAAGCTCGATGCATGTTTAGCGTTATGGTAGTTAGCAGTAGCGGCTATTTTTTAATCAGTACAGCGCCACCGCAGGCGTATCGATAGCCTGTTGGGCAACATTGCGGCGTGTTTCTATTATTCTGTTATGCTGGCTTACATGGACCATAACTGCATCTCCTATGTGCATGCAACATTATCAGTATATAGCTGCGTATATGTTAGCCATCATCCGTGTGGGTGAAATAAACTGCAATGTTATATATTACGTGGGGCACACGAGAAACCCAAGCGATCCCGTTAAGAATTTTCGTGTGTGAAATAGATGTGCAACTGTTGTGTGTGTTTTGCAACAGATATGAATAGTATAAGTGCAACACGTACGGCTGAAGTGTAATTGCAATGTTTGCATGTAATGTGTAACTGTCAGAAGAAAAGAACTGAAAGTTGGGAGCACGGTAATATAAGCAGCGTGTTTGCATGGAGTCCCAAGAAAAAAAAAACAGAAAGACTGAATAAGTATAGCCAGCAGGTGGGTCTGAACATCAGTTTAAAGAAGAAAGAGGTCATGACACTTAATGTGGGCAATCCTGAACCCATAACAACAAGGAACCAGAAGCTGGAACAAACATATATATTTACATACCTAGGATGCATAGACGGCGGAACAAGCAAAGACATCAACCAGAAAATGAATAAATCGAGAACAGCCATTTCATGATCAATCAACATCTGGAAGTCCTGTCAGTACAGCACAAACATCACATAAAGCGGAGTCATCCTTGTATGCAAAATGCTATAATATACATATGTGGAAGTGAACCTCTGTCTGTGAGACTAATTACACCCTCGTTGTCTCTTGAAATCATACACACACTTCCATGGATTCCCCCTGAGGTGAAACTTGTTGAGAACCTAGCCTTGCACACTAAGAAAGATGTGATGTGTTACTGTTATTTTTATTTTCAACTCGCCCCATGTTTCTTTTCTATGTAATTAATTGTGTTCTTTAATTTTATTAGGCGTACGAGTTCACTAGTTATTATTTCTGGGTTAATTGTTTTGGACGTCAGGATAAATCTGACCACCTGCACCTACCCTGTTTATTTGTAGGGATGTGGGGAAGCACGACCCAGATTAACGCAGATCCAATAAAATTATTCCGGTAGATAGAAGGTCAGAGGGTTACTAAATATTACGTATTATTTCATGCGTGAGCAGGAATATTTTGCGATTTTTGCTCGGTCAACGATGAGTCATAGGTTAGTTTATGATATGATTGGGTGTTTAGATTTAATTTATGTGCAGACATGAGAGGAGGTCAGAGGTTGGTTTAAAGCGGTTCTTGATAGATAATATCAGACGCGATGTCTCACCGTAACTGTAATTGCGTCAGATAAATTCATACTATATATATTGAGTATCAAAAGTCTTTAGCGCTCACTAGTCCCAAGAAATTTCGCCGTGAAGAAGCGCCATTGTGCAGTTTGCTCAGTTCGAGAAACTCTGTAACGTCGGCAGTCACGGCGTGGTGGTGGTGGAAGAGGTTATAGATAGCCTTAAGTCTACCACGGACTTTGCCTTTGTCGTAGATTTCGATAGGTTATTAAGAACAATGTTAGGTCGCTTCTGAATAGAACTGACAAAGGTGATGACTCAGTGCGAGATAAGGTAAACAGATAGATTTCACTAGTGAGTTGGTGAAAAGGTAAAGTCTGTCCCTGGATTTGAGAAAACTTCTCTAGCCCAGCCTATCGGTTACGACCAAAGATTATTGTTGTTCCGACAGTTCTCTTTCTATATATATATATATATATATATATATATATATATATATATATATATATATATATATATATATATATATATACCTATATATATATATATCCACCACTCACATACACACACAGATAAGTAACGAAAGTTAGACGCACAAACGTGAAAACTATACTAATGGAATGAGGATGTTGGGACGAGCTGACCAACACAGAGAATACAGTTTATGTAAATTCTATTTACCATAAGAAAACTTCACAACTTATATATTATCATATATGGAATATACTTTAAAAAATCATAGGAGTACAGAATTAATAAAGAAATAGATCCATAAGTACTATCTCCCCTGTTGAGACAAGATCCCACAAAGAGAAGTTAATTAACCCCCAAAAGGTCAAAAGGTTAGCACTATGGATATAGACTTTGACTATACTGTAAAGAACAGAGTATTTACGTTATTATATTCTGAAATTGAAAATATTAGCCAAACACAGTAAGAAATATACAAAGTGAGTACATGGATTATACAATAAAAGAGTTACTCATTCCTGCTTTCTTTCTTTCCATACAACCGTGGCCACGTTGATTCGTTCTTACCTAATACTTGATTTGCAGCTTCTGGAACAATCTTTAGGACACGCGCACACAGCAAATCCAGTGTTAGTTTGGCAAAGAAAACCCCAGCTCCTCAAAGACAGATTAAATCCACTTCTCCGGAGAACGTTCACTTTGTTACTTTTATTTAGGATTTCTGTTTATGTCACATTAATTAGTCCAGGTAAGAAATTTAAGAATGCTCACAGTGTCAGTAGCTTGAGATTTCCAGTACATAGGAATGTCAGGTCGGTAACTTCTCTCAGTATAAAAATTCCTTGTCACACCACAAATGGTCAAACGTCGGGAAATGTTAATGTTGGTTAGGTCGTCACAACGGGCTGAATGTAAATGAAATTGGGAAAAAGAAATCTGGATCCATAGGCCCAGTTACAAAGTCACTCTTAATGTTCTTTGGGTTGGTACTCTGTCTCTTTCTGGGTGTAAACACGAAGCCAGACAGGTTTATCTTGAAGACCCAGATACTAAGTAAAAATGTTCTTTTATATGGTTATTCTCAGATATGTATGAAAGCCGTAGGCTTAGACCGCTGATAGGTTTTGGGTTTGACCCAGTACTGTGTATAAGAAGAAAAAAATACAAAATACTTAACCATAATATAGTATTCTCAATCCTATTCTAAACCCGCGTAAAATATAATATATTTATCCACTTCGGTTATTTAACTTTAATTGAAACTACAAGCCTTAGAGCTTATATGATCGTTTCAAAATTCCCGTGAAGTAAATTCTAGTCATTTACAAAATTAATCATCATGAATTAGAAATAAATATTTATTTCGTCAGTACTCATAATGAATATTGCATTTACTAGTCGATTAATATATCTTACTGGTTAATATCAGTTAGTTAGATTAACGCTACAGCCGGAAAAGTTTAGCTATAGATTATATTTAGTTCGCTAGTCAATTAGCACAAAAAAAAGAAAAAAAAATCCTAGTGAAATAAAATGATGAACTTAGCCATTAAATCTCTCAAACTTCTATTATAATATTTACCGCAAACACAGAAATTGAACTACTCCAAATCGAAAATACTAAGAAATCCACAGAACATTGATCTAGAAAATCGAAGCTAGTAGGTTCTGGACAAATCTGTGGGTACTGAATAATGGATTTTAAAAGCTGAAGAATATATATTAAATTTTCAGAACTTCGCTCAGACTTGTTACTTTTAACGCTTTCGCTCAGATTTCGGGCTTTTCTTCGGTCGATCTGCGAATCAGAGGAAAAATCCACGCTTTTATCGCTTGCAGACTCTGGCAATCGAGCGAAACCCGTCCTTTGATCTGGCGATTCTCACCATGTTTAATTACCTTCCAAACGAATGGATTCAGGGGGAGTAACTGTGATTATCTGCCCTTGGTTTCCGTATAAGTTCCCCCTAACCAATGTCTACCGAAAAATACGTTTCAACTTATCGCCCCCTTGGTTTTTCTTCATTTAGCTTATCTCCCCCTTCTCTATAAATTCATCATCCCGTCCCCTCTCTACGCGTTCCGTTTACCTGTCTGATTGCAAACATTCCTCGTAGTTTATACGATATAGAGAAAAGAAAATGTGCGTGGCCAAATTAAGAGTTTGACATATACAGAGAAGTGAAGGGGTCTGCGTTTAACAAATACGTCTATTGGTAAACATTCCTAAGGCAAATAGAGAAAAGAAAAGAAAATAGGCGTGCTAAATTAAGAAAGGGACAGATATCAGAGTGTAGGAGGGTTTTACGTTAACAAACCGTGCATGGCTCATAAGGAAGCCTGTGAAAGACAGGTGGAAGAAAAATGTAGATATATGAAATCTATTTTCATAATATCCTCTGTCACAGCCTTCTCAGGAGAAGGAAGCACGAGACATCGACGTAATTGCAGAAACCTGGGTTCGCGACTGTACCGGCGCCTAGTTAAGTCGGCAACGCTGAAGGAAAGGAGAAGTTCTCTTGCAGTGAGGGTCCATACCTCAGCGGGAACTGGTCCCTAAATCAGGAGCTCTTAGCTCGCAAAGGCCAACACAATCGAAACAAGCGATGGGCCTGGTGTTGTTACACACTGCCATAATAATGCAGAGGGCCTAAACCCGAAGCGGGTTAACTCGGCAGTTTGAAGAATTGTCATCAGCAGTGAAAACAACTACAGCCTTAGGCAACAACATATCGCTGTAGTTAACAAGGCCCTCGTCATCAGTATAGAAAAAAGAAGAGAGGGAAAACATACCTTTCCAAATGCTAACGAGAGGAGGTGCGTGACGGAGAAGCACTCATCAGAGCCTCAGACGCAGACGGTAGCGTCCGAGAGGCACTGAACCGAAACAGAGGAGTGAAAGAGAAGTTATAGAGGAACAGTAGGGTAGATAGAATACTTAGAGGACAGTCTCTGAGGTAAAGTTTAACATAATTGCAGTATATACTGGTGTGTGTGGGGTGAATATAACTGCAATGTATACCCAGTGGTGCCTGTGAACGGCTGGTCTGAACCGGCTTTTATAATTTGCACCTTCAGGCATGTCCGACACAGCGATTAATTTGTGGCTATGCATGGAGCTGGTAACGTCATCACGTACAACATATTGCCAGATAAATCACCGCTCCAAGAGAATGTGAATGGTTGGTACAGGCTTCCTGTAAGAAGACCAGCTACAGTGGTGACTCCATCCTCCATGAGGGAAGCAAATGAAAATGTTGACGATGAAGATTATTGTAACGGGGATATATCAGAGGCATTTATATCGGTAGAAATTTATATACAGTAATGAAGTCTTTGTTCTTAGTCTTAATTCTGTAATGCACAGTTCTTACAGTTTCAGTTTTGCAATCTAACTTCTCGTAAGGCAACTTTAGCTGAAGAACATGCTTCGCTTGGTAGCTCAAATCTCTACAGTTTACGAGTGCACAGATTCTGCAAACGAGACATTGGGCAGAAATAAGCCTTCGCCAACAAACATCTACAAAATCAAGGTCTTATACTTATTTGTCAGTTATTTTACTGTTTGCTTTCTTTCTGGTGTCTATCGTGTCACCCAATCCATGGCCGTGAAGATCTTTGGTTTAAGCAGAGATCCTTGTCTGATCCCACTGTCTATTGTAAAGATTACTACGAGTTCGCCTTTGTGAACACTTCTGTTGCTGGCCACTCGTATTTTAATGCATTTTCCAGGATGAGATAGTTTCTCTGTTTTCCAGATAGCTATGCAGTCTGTGCTTTCGAGCGATTTTTTAGAGTCCGCAAAGTTGATATACGGATGCGTCTGCCTTTCATAATACTTTTCTATAATGATTCTAGTTGTTGCTATCGGATCTGCACACAGCCTTCATGTTTAAAGCCTTCTTGTTCCTCATTCCTCATTGACTATCTAAAGATTTCTTTTAGTCGGTCTAGCAAAACTCTAGTAAGAATATTTTTCCCTTCCCAATTTTCAAAAATGTTGGTGCTTGTGCGATTTCGTATAGCTAGTAAATTAGTGTTAGCATTTAGAAGTTCAATAAAGCTAACAAAGAACAGTTTGATTTTCGACAAGGCAACGCAATCAGAGAATAAAAATTATGTGTAAAGATACTTGCAAAAAAATGTATAGAAAACCGGGGGAAGAACGGGAATATTCCGAAAATTGAGCAAAGGGGATAACGAATTTTAGTGTATGTCTTCTTCTTCTTCTTCTTGCGATCGCATCTTTGATGATTACACCATCAGACGAGTTCTCATGATGAATTCGACTGTTGTTTGAAGTTCCTCTTTAACTCCATATAGCTTTGAGTTTAGTGTTGAGTCATTGGGCCAGTATATCTTTCTTAACTGGTCATACAGAGGACAGTCCTGTAGAACATGCTCAGCAGTTTGTTCGTTTAATCCACATGTGCACAGTGATGAAGCAGACAATCGTAGCTTGTGCATGTGTTTATTCAGTTTGTTATGCCCTGTCCTGAGTCGAAAATAGTTATCTGTCCCTGCCGGTCGAGAGTGTGATAGTCGTCTTTGGGTTGGTTCTGTTCTCTTCTGATAATCTGGATAGCTCTCTTTTTCTCAAAGTATGTGACTTCATTATCTTCTTGTTCACATTCTCCTCCCTTTTTTGCAAGTTTATCTGCCTTTTCATTTCCGGGTACACCACAATGAGATGGTACCCACTGAAGTATGGTTCTCTTTTTTACCCCCCTTGAGAGCTTGCAGGACAGACAGTGCATCTGTGAGGATGACTACCTGGTGGCAGTCAGAGTTGGTGCTATAAATCATATTTGCAGCTTGCTCTAGAGGTTGAACCTCAGCTGTATAGTTGGAACAGAATTTACCAGTGGGAATGTGCCTAGTCTCATAGTGGTTGTCAGGATATGAGATAAAGATACCGGCACCTCCTTTCCTAACAGCATTAGTTGCTGATCCATCTGTATAGGCATGTATCCATGATTTATCGGGATAGCTTTCTTGGATCATACTCAATGTAGCAGTTCGTTTTTGCAGATCATTATACTCACATCCACTTGTGAGACCACTGACTGATGTATTAATTTGGAGGGCACTGCTGGCCTGCTCCCATGGTAGAGGGTATAGGGTGGGCTTCAGTGGTGTTGTCTTCATGGATAGGTCTTCTTGATGCTGTCTTATAAGTCTTTTCCCCCGATGCACAAAGCTGCTACGCTTTAGACGTCCCAATGCCAGATCATCTAGTCTTGCCTTCATTGGGTGCATTGGCATACTGTTGTACTTTTCCATCTGGATCATGGTTTTTGTGTCTCTTCTATGGGACAATGTCTGTAATCCAGCAACCTTCTGCATCTCTGTTATTGGTGTAGTTTTCATGGCTCCTGTAATGAGCCTGAGAGCTTGATTTTGCACCGTGTCCAAAGACTGCAGATGTGAGTTAGCACCTGATGACCATGCTGCTGAGCTAAACTCTAAGTGTGGTCTTATTACTCCATTATAAATCTTCTTTAGATTTCGTTCATTTGCTCCCCAGTTGGTACCTGCTAATTTTCTGAGTATGCCTAGTCGTCTTCGGGCCTTTCCTTCTGCATTTTCAATATGCTTATTCCATGTAAGCCTTTGGTCAAATGTCACCCCAAGATAGGTGGGGTAGCTTTCTTCCTTGATCACGGTTGTCCCTAGGTGTATGTTAGCTGATTTGTCCTTGGGGGCGAGGGAGAACAGTGTTGTGGAGGTTTTTCTTTGTTTATTGTGATAAGCCATTTCTCTGCCCATGACACTAGCATGTCTGCTGCCCGCTGCATTCTATAATTTGCTGTGGTGACATTTTCATCAGCGCACCAGAGTACTAGGTCATCTGCATATAAGGCAGCTTTAACTCCTGCAGGGAGATCTTTCACCAGGTCATTGATGTAAACAAGGAAGAGTGTTGGGGAAATTACTCCTCCTTGAGGTACCCCCTGATGGAGCAACACTTTTCTGCTCTGCAGACTGTCAAGAGTGACTCTAGTTCTCCTGTTATGCAAGTATGACTGGATCCATTTCATCATGTTGCCTTGGATTCCACTTCTCCTAAGTTTTGCAATGAGGCCATCTTTCCACACCTTGTCAAAGGCCTGCTTGAAGTCGACCCAGATCGTTAGGACCTTTTTCTTCTCCTGGAAGGCATCTTCTATTGCTTGAGACAAGTAAGTAACTTGGTCTTCTATACTGTAGCATTCTCTAAATCCAGCTTGTTCCGGCACGAATTTTAGTGTATGTCTTCTTCTTCTTCTTCTTGCGATCGCATCTTTGATGATTACACCGTCAGACGAGTTCTCATGATGAATTCGACTGTTGTATGAAAGTCTGCCATATAAAATTTATATTACCCTAAGAAGAACGAACAGCTGCTAAGACAAATTTCCTAAATTAAATTAAGTTGTGCCGGACATTCAATCAATTAGGGAGAAAAGATAAATTTAAAAAAAAAACAACAACAACAACAACAAACAGAAAATAAGTCGGTTCTATAAAGAAAAATGGGTCATATTATCGGTATTACTTGAACCGACAGCACCACCCTTTCATTTAATTTCTACCTACATGCAATTAAAAACTTGGCTCCATAGAGAGATTAAATTAATGAAGTACTAGAGATTGTCGTAAAATACAATCTGTATGTACAACACGTCCACATATGGTCTCGCAAAATTCCCCCCAGTTGTAAGATTAGTGACCACCTTTATAAGAATAAAATAACATAAGAATAACATAGGAAGCATCGCGCCACCAAAATACTAGCTTTTAGTACTCGGTATCTAAAGAGTTAACGCATAAAAACTGTTGGGAGTAGAAAATGCATTAGTTTATTGCCAGTTTGGCACTTCGCTGCTTCGCCCACTAGCCACTCTATGTCACGTGATGAGACTGGCTGGGGAAGTTTTGCTAACAAGGCAGGTAAAAAACGAGAGTTAGCAGCGAAGAGGGGCAGTCAGTGTCCAGCCGTTTTACGGTTGAGATGTGTGTTTGGGCGTGTGTGGATAGCCCTAATGTATATTCCTGTTTTTACATGGAAGTATACTATTGTATGGCATATTTAACATTCATAATTGTTCATGCAAATGAGTGACTATTATTATTATTATTAATCTGGATTATGTTCTAATTGCCTGACCACATCAATGGGTCTATTTTGAAGTTTCGTCATGTGTATTAAAGTTACAAACCGTCACTCAGTGTTATTACTTTCGTTGGAGAAAGAGATGTGTGCACAAAGTAAGTTAATACTAAGAGTTAATGTTTATTCGCCAGGTACGTAAAGAAAGAACATTACATTCCTATCAATATTGGATACACATAAACAGTCGTGCAAACGCAAAAGGCAGGAATAAGCACGAAAAATAAAAATAACCACACCCTCAACAGATGGGTTGCCAAACCATTGTGCCTCGCGAATTTTTATGCCTGAATTAATTATGTACACCAAGTTTATCTAAAATGCATTTGCATCAATTGAACTATAACATGATTGAACATGAAACAGGAGTTCAGATGCACTTTTAAGGCAACGTGTTGTAAGCTATTTTGAAGAATTGTGCTGAATAACAACGACTTTTTGTTCGTGTAAATGAAATATCTTGCAAACGAACCTTTTTGCAAACACTGCGGTGAAACCAGCAACCGTGCAAACGAAACTTTCTGACGCACTGCGGCAAATTAGCCACGCCCCGTGACCTTTAACGGCAGCAGGAATTTAGGTCAACAAACATGCTCTTATCGATTTCTGTTTATGGAATATTTTAAAAACAAACGAAGTACCTAATTTTCCAAACACATTGAAGGCTTTCAGGGACCATACTTTGTACTAACATTTATAAATCTATAAAAGAAACTTTATGGACCTTATTATTAAGAAATAAATAAAACAGTTCGACCAGACGACATATTATCACACAAGTTTTCAGAACTATAGTTTATATTATGTATCAGTGTTCCTAATTCACGCGAGACAGTGTTAACAACGTTACGCCGTGTTCAGACCAAAATACTTTAGTCTGCATTTAAGATACGTTTAGCTTCATTTTAAAAGCTTGTTTAAAGCATCTTGTGCTTTCATAGCGTGCTCCATCTTTGCTATTTTTCTTTTTTTCTATTCTGTATGTTCAGTGTTGCCAATTTTCTATTCTATATGTTCAGTGTTGCCAATTTTTTTTTTTTTTTAGGTATCATTTTTTTCATTCATCTTCGGAAGTATGATGAAAGGTGATTTTCTATAGGTTTATGTGAGGTTTGCATTTAAGGAATTTTAGCGCTTTGACGCATTCATACTGATAGTCCTTTTTTGCATTGCGAACATTTCATTTTGTTTAGATGTGGCGTTAGGTATTACATTTTGTTATTGTTTCGTATATATGTCTCACATTGCCAGTTGTTGTAATAGTGCTTTCTATACCTTCTTCTCCTTAGTTGTTAATGTGACGGTTGTTTCGTTTGAGTTGTGAATTATTTGTAGTGTCTAATAGTTATTTTTTTTTTACATATTAATATAGAATATTGTTTTTGTTGTCTTATTTTAGTTAATTTTAATTTGTTTTTGTGTGTGTTGTATTTGAAAATATACCAGCATCATCATCATTGTCATTGACATCATTGCCTTCATCTTTTCATTGTACATTTGTCTGGACCCATTGATATACATGGCATAATTTTGCATATTTTTTTCTTTCTTTTATAATAACATGTATTGAGCACTGCAGTGTTCATTAACAATATCACCATAATTTAACACATTTTAATTATGTCCTTGGTGGTTTTATAGGACTTACATATGTATTGACTTTTATATTGTTCATCATTATAAATATCACTATATTTTGAACAGAAAGGGGTTTCTGGGAAAAAACCATGTCTTCGTTTCAAGACTTTATAGAAATTGGGATTAAATTTAATAAATCAGGAGCGGAACTAGAGACGTTTGCTACCGCACAAGTTGACAGCTATAATGCAAGAATTGAAAGGCAGAATGAACGTGAATTAAAACGTCGTCAGTTAGAACATGATGAAAAAGAAAAAGATCTTGCACAAGCTCTTGCGCTAGAAAAACTAAAGATTGACGCTGAGCAAGAAAAATTAAGATTAGCTGCTGCAACTGCTCAGAAAGCAACTGATTTGGAGATAGAGAAATTGCGTATTCAGAAAGATATAGATCTTGCTGTCGCCCTAAGGAAAGTGGAGTTGGACGCTCCAAACACATCACCTAGTACACCTGTGACCACAAATCGGATACGATTGCCTAATTTCAACCAAACAATCGACTGCATCGATAGTTTCTTACAACGTTTTGAGCTCAAGGTCAGTGCGTTGAAGGATTCCGTGATAAATTTCATTCCTGTCTGCCTAGCAGGAAAGCAGACTTTGGAGAATTTATCTCATTAATAAAATTATATTCTAAAAGATGGATAGAATTGTCCGGAATTGATAAGATCTTCACTGGCTTACTTGATCTAATGTTACGTGACAAGGTGTTGTCGTCATGAAGCACTGATCTTGCCTCATTTTTTTAAGAAAAAAAACCGAAAGACCTTGAGGCAATGGAGATACTTGGGAGACAATATATGACAGCTCACCCAGATAAAGAGGTTCACAAACCAACTATAAAGGACGCACTCCCAGTATGTGTGGCTCGTGATGTCTTTAGAGATGGTGGTTATAGACCTCGATCACAGAGTGTGGACAGCAGAGTAAGGCAAAGCTATAGATCCAACTATCGAGGAAAATATAACTTCCCAAGGCAGAGGTCACCATCTAACTTCTCACAGAGGCGAAACTATGGTTATTCAAACCAAGGTCAGTGGCGGCAGAATTCTAACCGTAATGAGGAAATGCATCACAAACGGATGGATCATAGACCCACACAAGACAAGGCACCCTACAGTGGTAATAGGAATAGTGGCAGATGTTGGTCATGTGCTGGGAATAGACCTTATAAGAAATATTATGGAAACAGCACTAACAAACACTGTGGGCATAATGACAATAGCAATCATGAGAAGGGTAATGCATGTGTAACTACAAAAAAGAATGATGAGAAGGGAACCGACCATGCCAATGCATGTATTGTTAGCTCACTTAATGATGAAAATTGTTATGGGTGCAAATCTTTATTCCAACCTGGTTCACAGCCCAGATTGATCTGTGGGCATGCTCTACCTGCTATGTCATTTTGTGAGAACGTGGGACGCCTCACGTTATATACTGGTTTCCTGTATAACAGGCATGTAAGTGTCCTTCGTGATTCTGACTGTACCACTGTCGGAGTCCGTAGATCGCTAATTGATGAATCTGCCTTTACTGGTAAAATAGTGAAGTGCATAACATTTGGTGGGAGTATAGAGTGTTACCCAGTGGCAGAAATAGATATTGCCACACCTTTCTTTACAGGTAAGGTAAGGGCATGTGTCCTTGACCAACCAGTATCAGACATTATCCTTGGTAATATACCAGGTATTAAGGATTGCTCTCCAGAGAAGATACATAAATGGGTTGAATCTCACCCAGTGTTGGCTAACGCTGTGGTCACTAGGGCCCAGCATGCCGCTGAATCCAAGGCAGAGCCAGCTTTACCATTTAGTGAGAGAGCAACTCTTCAGAATGTTCATAATGTTTCCCCCCAGTCGTTCGCGGCCAAACAACGTGAAGATGTTGCTTTGCAACCATTGTTTGCTCTAGCAGAGAGCAAACATGTGAAGAAGACAAAAACTTCACGTTATTGGTTTGAATTTAAAAAATCAGTACTCACTAGATGCTTTGACAACTATGTTTTAGTCAGGAGACAGGTAGTTATTCCAAAGAGTTTTAGACCTATTTTATTGAATACTGCCCATGACTCGCTTTTAGCTGGTCATATGGGGATTAAGCGTACTCTGTTTCGTGTCACCTCAAATTTTTAGTGGCCCTGTGTTAACAAAGACGTAAAGCTATACTGCAGGTCATGTACAACTTGTCAAAAGGTAGCACGTAGGGGCAAGCACCACGCTGCACCCTTACAAGTCACTGATGTGCCATTACGACCTTTCACCAAGCTTGCAGTTGACATAGTTGGTCCTATGTCAGTCATGTCAGATAGAGGATATAGATATATCCTAACGTGTATAGACTTATGTACTCGTTGGCCAGAGGCCATACCATTGAAGACTATCACCTCAGCAGCTGTTGCTGATGCTCTATTTGTTATTTTTTGTCGCATAGGATTTCCTGATGAAATCCTATCAGATCGTGGTACTCAATTTATGTCTCAAATGATGAAAGATATTGAGAACATGTTAGCAATTAAGCATTCGTTCACAAGCCCATACCACCCAGAAAGCAATGGCGTTTGCGAGCGTTTCCATGGCTCGTTGAAGCAGTTGTTAGGCAAAGTCACCGAGACATGTCCTCGTGACTGGGACCGAATGTTACCAGCAGTCTTATTTGCTTACAGAGAAGTGCCCCATGAGAGCACTGGCTTTTCGCCATTTGAGTTGGTATATGGTGCCAACCCTAGAGGTCCTATGCTCATACTCAAGAATTTTTGTTGGGATTAGTGGAGGATAATACTGTCCGCACCAGTTATGAACTGGTCATTGATCTCAGACAACGCCTTGTGGATGCATATACTTATGCATCAAATATGATACGTAATGCTTCACAGAGGTCGAGATTGCGCTGCAACCAATCTCGAAAATTACGTTCGTTCCTACCAGGAGAACAAGTATGGCTACTTCTTCCGACCAAGGAAAATAAACTGCTAATTTCCTGGCAGGGCCCTTTTAAGGTGGTTGAGAAGAAAACTGATGTAGATTATGCCATTGACATAAGGGGCAAAATCAAAACATTTCACATTAATATGTTAAAATTGTATGTGGAGCGCCCTGCAGAGTTAGAACCTATCTTGGACAGTATTTCTGATGAACCGGTTCGACAGACTTTGTCAGCTGTTGTGGAATCTGATGATTCTACAGCGAGCGATATTTCTTTTAATTTTCCTCTGCTGCCTTTAACATCTTCCGAATCTTGGAGAGATGTAACTGTATCAGGTGATTTAGAGTCTAGTTATCGAGAACAGGCTCTTGCTGTTTTAGAATCTTTCTCTGATGTGCTGACTGAACTTCCAGGTCGCACTGATGTTATCTCTCATGATATTATATTGAGTGATGATCACCCTATCAAACTCAGACCGTATATTATACCCTTACACTACAGATCTCAGGTGGATAGTAAACTTAAGGATATGCTACGCATGGGCATCATTTCTCCTTCTGAATCATCCTATTCTTTTCCTATGGTTCTAGTTAGAAAGAAGGACAAATCTCTTCGCATCTGCATTGATTTTAGACGTCTTAACAGTGTCACTCTCACAGATGCTGAGCCTATGCCTGTTTTGGAGGATCTCTTATCACAACTATCCCAGGCTACATACTTTAGCAAACTAGATCTATCCAAGGGATATTGGCAGATCTCTTTAACTGATCAAGCCAAATCTCTAACCGCATTTATGACTCCATATGGTTTATTCCAATGGAATTATATGTGTTTTGGCCTTGTCAATGCTCCCGCGACTTTTGTGCGCATGATGCGGAGACTCTTAGGAGATAGGTCTGATGTCATCACATATATAGACGACATCTGTTTATTCCATACTTCTTGGCAAGAACATATCACAGGATTAAAATCTTTATTAATGCTACTCAGAAAGCATGGGTTGACAGTTAGACCTTCAAAGGTTCAGATTGGTTGTCGAGAAATTTCATTTCTTGGTCACCGTGTTGGTAACCACATGTTATACCCTGATGAGCAGACTGTCAAACGCATATTAGAATTAGATATCCCTCGGACAAAGAAACAGGTTAGGAGTATGTTAGGTCTCATTAACTTCTATCACAAGTTCATTCCGAACTTTTCATCTATTTCTTCTGTCCTGTCATCTTTGACTAAAAAGGGAGCTCCTAATAAAATTGTTTGGTCCGATGCTTGCAGTGGAGCTTTGAACAAAATTAAAACTGTATTTTCCAAGGCACCTATTTTGGTGTTACCTAATATCACTATGCCATTTTTTCTGAGGACTGATGCTTCTCAGACTGGCATTGGTGGTTGCCTGTTGCACTGGTTCAGTGATACTCCATAATTATGCTTGTATGTAAGCATGAAGTTGCTACCAGCAGAAACTCGGTATTCTACCAGTGAAAGAGAACTTTTGTCCATCATTTGGTGTATAAGCAAGTTATCACGCTATTTACTTGGCGCACACTTCTACCTCCAGACGGATCACCGTCCACTAACATCCCTAAATCAAAAAACTACGACAAACAGTATATTACACAGATGGTTCTTGCTTATCCAAGAATATAGATATACAATTATCCCCATCAAGGGATCAGAAAACTGTCTGGCAGACTTATTGTCAAGGAATGTAACTGGAAAGTGAAATTGTTTGTGCCAGATGTTGACATTGTCTGATCTTGTTTTGTTTTTCAGGTGATATACTATTGAAACATTCATATTACGACTTTAACTGCATTTTTTGAAAGATTGAATTACATTTTGTCTAAACTATTTAAATGTATCCCTTTTCATGTCATTTTGTACTACAATTACTATTTCATATATATATTATTCTAAGCAGTATGATTTTTCTTTCCTAATGGATTACTAGTTCTTGGGCTAACTATCCACTGTTCTCAAGCGAAAACCCTTGGTTTCCGCTCAGGAACAGGAAGGGCAATGTTGGGAGTAGAAAATGCATTAGTTTATTGCCAGTTTGGCACTTCGCTGCTTCGCCCACTAGCCACTCTATGTCACGTGATGAGACAGGCTGGGGAAGTTTTGCTAACAAGGCAGGTAAAAAACGAGAGAGAGTTAGCAGCGAAAAGGGGCAGTCAGTGTCCAGCCGTTTTACGGTTGAGATGTGTGTTTGGGCGTGTGTGGGTAGCCCTAATGTATATTCCTGTTTTTACATGGAAGTATACTATTGTATGGCATATTTAACATTCATAATTGTTCATGCAAATGAGTGACTATTATTATTATTATTAATCTGGATTATGTTCTAATTGCCTGACCACATCAATGGGTCTATTTTGAAGTTTCGTCATGTGTATTAAAGTTACAAACCGTCACTCAGTGTTATTACTTTCGTTGGAGAAAGAGATGTGTGCACAAAGTAAGTTAATACTAAGAGTTAATGTTTATTCGCCAGGTACGTAAAGAAAGAACCCTGGACATTACATTCCTATCAATATTGGATACACATAAACAGTCGTGCAAACGCAAAAGGCAGGAATAAGCACGAAAAATAAAAAAAACCACACCCTCAACAAAAACAATAGAACGAATTAATGCCAACGTGACGTCAAAGACTTGCACGCCATTCCCAAAAACGAACGATGAAGGATAGGAATATTTGCATATTAGGTCAAAGGCCATGGTTACGGTAGTCAAGCAAGTTTGAAAGTGTTGTTTTGGTTTTCTTAGAAATGGTATCGTATGCATTTCGAAATGGAAACTAACTGGCCAAATAGAACGGTAAGGAAAATAAAGAATAAAAGAAGATTAAAATGCTGATAATTAGTAATAAATATATATCCTATTCTTTCGTATAATATTATCGTACTGTAGAAAGAAAGATATATTATTATTTGCATCAATATAAAGGAAAGACGAAAATGGTAAGAATGAATAGACAGAAGGGTGTAATCTTATGTATTAGATGACAGACGGTAGACGAAGTAAATATTATCGTTCTGTATTAAAATGACTTAGATAATACTAGCGATTTGGTAGAATGAAGACATATATCGACGGGTAGAGGGCTTCTTTACTGATGCTAGCCATATTGAGGGGAGAGAAAGGGGTGTCTCCTGATTTGAAAAAAATATTAGGTTAACTTTTCAAAAAAGACGCGTAGGAGCAGATGAAATCGGATTGATTGCTTAGAATAACTAACAGAAGAGAATAAATACACTGAGGCAAAAGATTTCCTCGCCACTTTAAATTAACTATTCACGTATCCAGTTATTGACGAATTCAGACAAGTTGTGCTTCTATGCCTTCTCAGTCCGATGTCAGCAGGAGATCTGTGTGACCATTTATGACCTGTATTTAACTTATATAGTGAAATATTCTAATATTACGGTAAGAAGCAACATTTATAATCATTATTGTATTTGACAATATGTTTGCATTATTAATTATGTATGAATATTGGAAGGGTAGAGTCCCAGTCGTACCAGCGCCACGTCAACATGTCATGTAAAAGCATTCAATGGGGTTAGATAAATTTATAGTTTCATGTAAAAGCCCTACAGCTTTACTTGTAATTGGGGATAAAATAAAATTTAATAAAGAGGGAAGCCAACATCAAACTTTGTGTTGTTTCACAGGGTTGCTAAGAAAGATATTATCCTTTTGTAGAAAAGCCAGGCAGGCTTTCGGACATTGTGGGAGAAAAGAAAGTAATAAGGGAAAAGAGATTAATGAATAATGTTTTAAGTTACAACCAGCAAATCACTGGACATCTTTATCAATTACAGGGTATCACCTGAATGTATTTACTTAATTATAATGTATAATAATTGTATGAGTGAAGATAGGTCAGACTAGTATTTTAGGGAAACGAATCTTTTCTTTCCCATGGTTTCTGTAAGAACCTGAAGTGCGCCAGTCACGTGTATGTTCAAGAAAAGTACCAGTGTGAGGCTATATGTTTGAGTGCCTTGCAGTATCTACCATCCACAGGCTGTACCTTGATGTGAGAGGGCAGATTAATGTGCAGGACATCGCAGAATTTACATCTATATAAAAGCTAAGCCCTGTGTTTTGGGCTTTGTCAATTCAAAAACTGATCCTCCACGTCGATTATATTAAACAGTTTCCTATATATGATGACATTATTGATCCCTCAAAACTGTGCTTATTCCTCGATGAAAGTATCACACTAAGAACAGTTCCCATCCAAATAGATTCAAGATCAAGATATGACAGACTTTATGAGATAAACTTGTATTTGTGTATATATATGTAATTAATCTTTAACGTTTAATTTTCTTCAACTCAAATCACGAGAACTTAATACATTGTAAAAAATTTATCAGACCAAAATTTAATAGTGAGTTGTTTACTACCTTGTTAATAATAATAAATTCTTTAAGCGCCAAACACGGCGCATAAGGCAGAAACCAGTGCTCTCCAGGTTGTTCGTTGTGACGCCACTCCTCTTAGCTCTTGCACATTATTTAGGCCCAACGTTCTTCCTTCTCTTATTATTGTTCTTCTGAGTGTTTCTTTTGGTCTTCCTTTTTTTTCCGCTTACCCTCAGGAACCCAAGTGAGCGCCTGTAGTGGTATTCTGTTGTTTTGCATTCGTAGGACATGACCGATATATGACCATCGTCTTTTCCTTATATAGTCGGAGACATATTTCTGCCTAGAGTCTTCTCTTATTTGTCGATTAGTCTTGAATTCTTTCCAACTGATGTTCATAAGTTTTCTAAGACATTTGTTCTCGAATGTATTCAGCTTGTTCTCCAATGATTTTGTTATTTTCCAACTCTCACAGCCGTATGTTAACACTGAGATAACATTTGAATTAATCAGACGAAGCTTGGTATGTATATTCAATGATCGTAATTTCCAAATGTTAGATAATCTATTGAAGGCGCTAGCTGCCAAAGCAATTCTAGTATGGATTTCTCTTGTTGTGTCACCATCCTGAGTCATTTTACTGCCTAAATAATTGAAACTTTCAACTTTCTGTAGTTTTTCCCCGTTCAAGATGATATCAAAGGTCTCGTTAGAAAAGTTCATAGCTTTAGTTTTAGAGGCATTTATTTGGAGACCAATTTTAACCGAGAGATGACACAAATTATTTATTGCTTCTTGGGATTGTCTTGGTGTTGAACTTAAGAATGCTACATCATCTGCGAAATCCAGGTCCCCCAGGAATTTTCCATTTGTCCATTTTATAACCCAATTGTTTTCATTGTGGGTATAGTTTCTCATAACCCAATCAATAGCTATTCCAAAAAGTAGTGGTGACATAATACAGCCTTGTTTCACCCCTGTTTCTACTGTAAACCATTCTGTATTCCCTTTATTTTGTTCTAACACAACATCTTGCATTGTCATATAGCGCTTTGATTATATTCACATATTTTGTTGGAAAACCATAGATTGTAAGTATCTTCCACAATGATGGGCGGTGTAGACTATCAAAGGCTTTTTGAAAATCGACGAAGGTGATAATAAGTGGCGATTGCCTTTCCACTGATTCTTCTATAATTGTTCTTAGTGTGAATATTTGATCAATACATGATCGTTTCGGCCTGAAACCCGCTTGTTCTTCTCTGATCTTTTCGTCAGCATGCAATTTAAGTCTTTCTAACATCATGCAACATAATAATTTTCCAGGTACTGATAATAGAGATATACCACGCCAGTTATTACAGTCTGATAGATCACCTTTCTTCGGTAACTTTACAATAATACTGTCTTTCCATTGTTGTGGTGGTTGTTCTTCTCTCCCATACTTCATTTATAATATCTAAAATTCTCAAGAGGTTGTTGTCATTAACTGCTTTAATCATTTCCCCTGAAATTTCGTCAACTCCAGCAGCTTTAAAATTTTTTAATCTTTTAACGGCTTGTTTGATCTCGTCCAGCGTGAATTCATCGCAAGTTATTGGCAAAGTGGTTGTGGATGTTTCATTATTAAAATCAGGTGTTACTGTTGGTGGTGGTCTGTTTAGCACCTCCATGAAGTGCTCAGCCCATCTCTTCATTTGTTCTTTTTCTGTTGGTATTGAATTCCCTAATTTACCTTTAACAGGTGTTTCCATAGCAGTAGGCTGGTGACATAGTTGTTTTGTAATTTGATAAAGGCACCTACTATTACCAGTTCTTGCAGCATTTTCAGCTTCTACGGCCAGTTCATCACCTTGTTAGCTAACTTTAAAGTGTGGTTGTTGTTATTCTAGTCACATACATTGCATATACCCTAGACATCCAGCTACACAACACCCATACAGTATTACATATAATTGGGAAACTATACATAGCAGGTTGGGGTCATTGGTGGAAGCAAGACAGGTTCCCTGACATTAGATTAAGAATTTATACTTCCTCAGGGGCTTATAGCTGACTTCACATCTGCTACACATAATATATACTTAATTAATATCAACCCACCACAGATATGTCATTGTTTACTCATCACTGATTTTTACTTCCTGTTCCACCCTGTCTTTTCTAGTATACAACCTCCATTTTACTAAGAAAGTAGTACTGTACATGTGCTACGAACCCTTCCATGCTAGTCAATACTTTTAGTTTATTTAATACTATTTGCGATGTTACTGTAGTTTCTTTGGGCTTACATTTCTTTCTTTTTTAGTAGTTTAATTATTTCTTTCTTAACTTTTCCCACGTGTCTGCTGCGTTCTTTGATATTTTCGCAAAGCCTTTTTATATTTCTCGACTTAGATCTCTGTTTGTGACTGGCTGACGAACGATTATCCTCAAACGGTTCATGCTTCCAGCATGTTTGTCATTTGTAAAACTCATTTATTATATCATTGTTTCATTTCTTCCTAGTCATAGCAGTGTTTGAATCGTACGATCCGATTTTTTCAACGTGAAAGGATGTGAATTACAATTGTTGCAGAATGTAGATGGACCAGGCCAAGGGAGAGAATGCTGGTAATGAAAATTGTGATTGGATCGTAAGAATGTTTGAATAATGAGCTCTCTAAAGATCTGCCTATTTACAGTCATGTCCGTTTTCAGGTTTAAAAGTATTAGGAATTTGTAATAAGTGCAGCCTTCGTGTAAATGTTATCTGTGTTGGACGATCTGCTAACTTAAGCTCCATTTACAGCGTAAATCAAACTAAATTATATTTCACGAATGTTAAATTCACGTTAAACAATTAAAAAAAAAATTAAAATAAAGTGCAGACCGCGCTGCTGTCTCATATAGTTCACGTTTAAAATTTTTAAATGACTTTCTATCTAAGCTTGCGCGTTAGTTTTCACTGGGAGTTAGGAAGAGATACATTTAACTCTCGCGATACCACGCTTATAAATGCTGGTAGGAGAGGGCTAGTTCGAAAAATCTTTAGTTTTAAAATTATTTCATCCCCATCCTCCAGCTCTTTTTGCCACATACGGGTCTTCCAAATCATCACCTGTGTTTTATCTAGGGCTTTTTTTAAAATAAAGTTTTACCTCGTTTTGGCGAGGCGCATCCCGTTCAACCTAGTCGGTTATATTAGGGCGCATATCCAAACACAAAAGACCCTTAGGTCTGAGCGGAATCTGTCGTTATTTAGTGGAGTCGGAGTCAGTCAAAAATATGTTCGGACTCCAACTTTTTGTCCGGATTTGATGTCGCATGATTAGTAAAACACTGGAGTCGGGAGTCGGACTAAAATTTCAGGATTCGGAGTCGGAAATTTCTTTTAGCCGGTTCCACAACCCTGGTTTTACCGGTAGATCGGGATTAAGAAAATAAAAAGTTAAAAAAAAAAAGATTACATTCAACAAAATAAGGCAAACAAAGCTGAGAATTAATTGACAAAAGTAAACAAATTCGCCAGAATATAAAGATGGATGAATTGGCAGGTATAAAAACAAACAAACAAAAGGAAGAATGAAGGGTCAGCTAACCAGAGTAAAAAACTATTATGTTTGTTCCTTCTCCGAGCGTTGTAATTCTGCATTTCTGTCAACGTTCTCTTGTCTTCTCTTAGCGGATATAACTTTTCATTTCAAAGAAGTGATCAGAGTTTTATTCTTGTTTTTAATCTTCTTCTTTTCTTCATATTTTTTTAATGTCATCTCAATTTTTCTATGAATGTGTCAGGAAACAAGATGAGTCAGAGACTCCATACAGTGGCTATGCCTGGACATTTTGTCTTTTGACAGCGCATGGTCTCTTGTCTAATCCAATCAACCAATCAGATCGATCCGTTTGACCTTAGGGTCTGTATAGCGCGGTGATTGACGTCAGCACCGAGGCGTTCTCTCTGGCATCTTTCTCTCATATCTCCTTTATATTTTCCTCCATGTTTTTTAATCTTCATATTTCCCCCCTCTCTCATTAGAATAAATACAAGAGAATTATGTTTCACAAGGCAGCACCCAATCAGAGAGTTGACGTTTTTATTTCTAACAAGCACAAACTTGGCTCGGTCCATTCTCTCTTCAAAATCCCACTTGTATCCCAGAAATCATTGTTCAAACCAATGCATTTTTTTTACTCTTCTTGGGGAACGTCCACCGTCTCTTACCCCACCCTTGCTCAGACTCCTAATCTCTGATATCTGATTGTCGTTCCAGATTTGTTTCGCATTTTGTCTCGCGCTAGATCAAATCTCAATCCTGGGCGTTTGAATCTCTCGGAAGATCAGTCTCGGCGCGTGCTTTGGGTTGTAGAGTTATAATTCAGGGTTAATTGTCTCTGTATTTCTTTCTTTCTATCCCCCTTGAATATTTCACTGCTTTTCTCTTGCTCACTTTATTTCCGTCTCATCTGCATATCTTTCTCTAACTCCATTGTTTTGTAAAGTTATTTTACTTACAAACTAAGTTTAAGTTATCTACAGATTGATCGAAACCAAACTAACTTTGTTTTTTAATTGGGAAAAATTAGCGTTGTTTTTTTTTTAAACAACAGTATGAAAAAATTAAAGTAATTGTGTGTGAACGAGTCAGTCTGTTGTGAGATAAATAATGATTAAATAATAAAAAAAATAGTCGTTTTTAAAGCATTTTCATCGAATTGACGAAGTGACTTCTGTGTATGTAAAGTTGGATCAATGAAGAACCTTATCTTACGAGGGCAATTCGAGTCTGGGAACTAAATAGAGTTCATAAGGTTACCGTCCGTATTCATTCCTGCCAGCAATTTCCCAAGAGCCGTAGACGGGGAACGGCGTCCATTTTGTATGTTTGCCACGTCATTACATAGATTTATATCTAGGCGGTGGTCGTTATTTCCGCTGTTGAATCCCCTACAGCGCGTGCAACGCACGCTGGTCATTTAGAAAGGAAAATTATTTCCAAATGCGTTGACTCGTTTTCGTCTAGTTTTCTTGTTTGGCTGATGTAACTGCTGAATTCACTGTAAGGTGGACGAAAAGAACTGCATTTATGTGTTATTTGAGTGTTCCAGCACCCTCTCAAAATACTGTGTCAGTCCCATTTTGACTCAGCGGGAAATGTGTCCTGTTAAACAAGCAAATTGCCATTGCTCCTCGCCGTATCACTCTCTCTTTCTCTCTCTGTCTCTCTCACTCTCTCTCTCTTTCTTGTTCTCTCAACAGCTCGCTCGTTTGCCTATTCATCCGCTCACACATTCATTTCTTCATCTGATCCAATTATCATTCAACTGACTGATTAACTCAACTAATAATTTATATTTATATAAAATACGATACTTAATGGTGAATTCTTTTAGACTGCAATTAATTATATATATATATATATATATATATATATATATATATATATATATATATATATATATATATATATATATATATATATATATATATATATATATATATATATATATATATAATTATTTATTTATTTATATGAGTGTTTGTGTGTGACAGGGGCTAAGGTGCTTGAGTTATGTCGAAGTGGCTACCTCACACACCACGCCCTTGCACTAAGAAAACTCTATTTAGGATTGTTTGACAGGGGTTGTAATTAACGGTTGCTTACAACCCTTTCAGCAGCAGACTTAGTGAATCAGGCAAATAACGCTAATGTGGAACAACATTTAATACCGAACTGTACATAGAAATAAATAATTCATACATGTCAAATGCAAAAAACAAATCAACTGTACATGAATAAATAATTCATACATGTCAAATGCAAAAAACAAATTAATATATATATATATATATATATATATATATATATTTCTAACTGTTGACACAGCAGGGAGGTTCATCGAACTTGTGGCTCTCAGTTCTATATTTGAAGCTTTATACTTTCTGTCACGTTGACTGATAATTTGTCTTTCCATCACGTCCTAATTTTATTACTCTTTTAATGTTCTGGTTTCCTCAACATTTTGTATTTTCTTTTCTTTCGAATTCTAACTACGTGGCCCATTTTTCCTCTTGTCAGACGCTACCCCGAGGTTTGTTTACGTTCTGGCCTTCAGCGGTCAGCTAACGATAATGTTACGTCAGCACACCTGGTGTTGACCGACCAGAGGGATTTCTCTTGCGAGCGAGTAAAGCGTTTGATCACGAGCGCCAGTTAGCTTCTGAGGTCTGGGTAACAGTTTTGATCTCCGAATCAGGGGAAGAGAAACCCGCGGTTGGTCTCTGTGTTTGGCCTTTAAACGACGTAGTTAGAGCTCATAATATTATGTATTTGTCTATCTGGGGAATTTTCTCGCAGTTGTTGTCTTTGATGTCGTCTCTGGAATAACCTTTGTCTTACTCTTTATTACGTTACACGCCGATACATCTGTAGAAAACAAGCCATGCCAGGTGTCCTTGTAGCGTTATTTGTAAACTATAAGAGTAGAAGGGTTTAATCAGTCAGACACACTCGTAAAATATTTCCTGCCCGAGAAGACCATTATGAGAATAAGGCAGACGTTAACACAGAACTAAATGTTACTGCCTATTTCTAATCATTCCTCGGGGTGAGTTGACATCTCTTATAATATATATTTATGTTAGCTTTTTATTTTTTTCTGATAGGAATGTGACTTGAATTCATTTTTGAGGATTTCTCCTGGTAATTTAATTCAGTGAAATGTAGCGCTGTCTACCCCTTAGTTAAATGGTGTTTAAGCAGTTATAGTTTATAATGGGTTAAATGATAAACTTACGATAACAGATACTCTCTAGGCGTAGAATCAGTCCATACAAGGCTTACCATTGGGTTAAGAGTTGGCTGAATTAACTGTCATTACTGTAAGAAAATGTCAGATGTGTGGGTTTTTCACTTAAAACTGAATAGTGAGATGCAGGCACTATAACACTGAATTATAGGAGATAGTCCCTTATTCCTTTCTGATAGAAACTTCTAGTGGCTGGGTGGAATCATTAGATGCCGATTTGTGTAGCTAGACACTAGTCATAAAGTTCACGGAAAGCAGCCACCAGCCATAGAAAACAGTATATCTTCTAATTCAGTCACAACTGTATTATTATAGCAAGAACATTACCTTTTTTATGTATCCACTGGTGGGATGTTAATATTTTCCCCAAAAAGGGCGCATACCAACTATTGTGTAATGTCAAATGCTGTATTTTATGTAAATTCATTTAATATTGTCAGATGAATAGCATATCCACCGAGCTGTAACTACAGGGTTAGGTTTACTGTATGTTGAGTTGGAACAAGAGGAGTAGATTGTGCTGTCAGAACATTTACTGACAGGTACATGGGTGTACAAAATATATTAGCCTATGCGGGCGCATGCTGATAATTGATAGAATGGAAGGAACAGGAGACATGGATAAAGACAGCCAAAACTATCATAGCAATGATTACAATAATTTAAATCCCATCGTGGAGCGTAACTGTTTGGATAACGGTAGTGTAATTTTATTGTTTGCTTGATGTAAAGGTCGTCTTCTTTGGGTGTCAGTTTCAGGGATACCAAATTGCTAGAGCAAGACTCCAGTCAGTCGAAGAATGTCATATTCTCTTCGATCTAGAGGGTTTCTGAAAACATCTAGCATCACGAAGCGACAACCCCAATACCTGAAACAAAACCCTTTTGTCAACGCCAATCCCTCAAACGGGAAAATAAGCTCACGCACTGTGTAACGAGCCATTGCAACTCTGGGAAAATCATCTGTTGCAGTAGTAGTTTCTTACTCGCCTCTTGATCGTCAATCAGAGTCTTGCGGCTTCCAGCATATCTAGCAGCCCAGAGCCTATAGCAGAATTTAATATCACCAGACTTTCTGTGCTTAAACGGAGCACTCAGTCAAATCACAGTTCAGCCAGCCCAAACCGGATTTAATGCCAAGCACGCAAGCAAATTTCTAGCGCCGGATAAGAGCGCATGGGACCCTTTGTCCTCAAGCAACCTCGTCTTGTGTGTATATCTGGATTATGTAAAACCTCGCACTTATGAGCGGTCAGCAGGAGATAGACAGAGTCTTCCAGTCCCCCTCGCGCAATTAGGGGTCACCAACGTTTGCACCTACAGGAAAGTTATGTATGTTATTCCATCATCTTGAAGGATATATACACGTAAGACACTTTCCGGAGCCAACATTAGCACCTACAGGAAAGTTATGTATGTTATTCCATTCACCTTGAAGGATATCTACACGTAAGACACTTTCCGGAGCTATCACATTTGGTCCCACGAAAGCGGACGGACTGACACTCAGTTTATTTATTTCTCTGTGTTCTACAGGTTTTATGTTGGTGGTCTGTGTGTTCGTTGGTGTGTATTTGCATATTTGTGATTATTGCTGTAGAATTTATGTTGTTCGTGCTGATATGCATTATTTTCATACATTGCTTCTTTAATAAATTTTACTCATTTGTTAATGCGCTGTTCACGACCCTTTCATCCATAATTTGCATGTTTTAGCTCTTTACTATAGTCTCTATTTTTTTTATAAGAGAAAAGAGAGAGAGAGCGGGAGGTGCTTAGGCTATATAAGTGTGATGAGGCTTGGAGAGAGATAACTTTAATAAATCTTCTTCCAGGTTGGTCTCAAGTCCACCTCCTAATTTACACCTTTTCTATGTGTAATCTATAACTCTGCCAGTCAACTATCATTGTCGATTTCACTACTATTGTCCAACTCGACAATTACTCTTACACTTTACTCAACCACGACACTTTCTAATTTTAGAACATACTCCTAGTTCTGTAGCATGTCCAATAATGGAATCCTTAGTATTACACCGTATTCTTGCTGTCTATGATCTTCTAACGACGGTAAGGAATGCAGTCGAGAAATCATCGAACGTGCTAGATTTTTTGCCCCGGAACAAATGGCGCCTTGTGGAGTTCTGTTGGGTAACTCCCAATTATGGTACTTGTGCGTTAATTCACCGGGTAATAATTATTTTGCAAATTTATTGCCCAAACCGATCACCGTACTCTTTCTTGACTGAAAACGTGACATTTCACATTGTGAGCTCTCCCCCATTTGTAGTGTAGAATGTTTTTTTTTTTCTTAAATTTTTTTCCCCTTAAATTATGTGTTTTGGCGCGGCACAAGTACCCCAATTATAATTAAGTTTAGCTGAATACTCTAATTCCAAACCAACCACAAGTAATGCGTCTTATTTTTAGTAGAGGTTACCCCCCAAACTCAGCAGAACTTTATTGACATGACCATTTAAGGTATTTCCCTTCAAGTGTTATTTTTACCAAAGTCATTATATCACGCGATCTGCCCTTTATTATTAAATTATTACTTTCAATAAATCTTCTCCAAGGTTGTTACAATCCCATCTTGTTTATTACGACATGATGTCTTGTAGGAACTCGTTATATCATTTCCTCGTGTTCCAATACTTAGGACTGTTAATTCACGATAAACTTAAGGATGGGTCGTGTTTTGCAACGTCGCACCCTACGCTATCTCTTTAACGATCATCCGTTTTAACACTATCAGACTCATTTACCGTTTGATTGGAACTAGCTACATTATCAACATGTAGTGTTAGATATGATACCCACTAAGATTCGTGTCTGTGGTTTATGTAGCAAACATCTCAGCCCTGTCGGAAACAAAACTTTCTTCTATTAATAAATTATCTGTCCAAACAATACAGCCGACGGTATGAAGGCTACGTGTTGATGTATTCTGTGTTGTTCTATCTGGCCACTCAAGGACGAATCCCAATCGAACAATACGTGACATATCATGCGATCGAGCCTAACAGTGAGAGAGTGATGAGGTGACCTAGCGAGGATCAGATAAGAGAATATCGGTAGATGAAGCGTAAAAGGGAGAAAGTGATCAGATGAGAAGAAAAGAAAGATAGTCGAGTGGGTACTGACCTAGAGGAGTGAAGAAAGAAAAATTGGGCGAGCGAAATAAGACATATTTCGTTACAGATACCTAATGCTTAAGTACGAAAACCCAAATAATCATTTAAGAACAAAACCTCTGTAATCACGCCTTTCGGAACTTTAGCTATCATGGCAAAAGTGGTTTTCATTATTCACTGCGTAGCGTCCGTTTTCCAGATTTAGTGCCAGGATCATTTCGTATAGTTTGTTAGTACTTTACATTATGCATTTTTCACAAATCCTATACTGGAACTATTTTGGTTTTTTTTTTTTTTTTACTCCCACGGAAACTTGTCTTTCACAAGTGGGCTGTTGTTTTACGTACCTTTGTACAGATTTAAGTAGGTTGCGTGCATGTTGCTACTGATCCAGCGACGTTTGGGCTTTCGCCCTTCGGCCCAGTGCCATGAAGGGGTATCTGCAGGACGTGTGCATTTAAATATCTCTTCTGCTCAGTTAGATGGGTTGTACATGAGCTGGGTTGAGGTCTTATTAGTCAAAGTGTAATTTAACTGAGAGTAATGATGAAACGAGTACACAAAACGCTACCCTGCTAGTAGATTCTCCCAATTGTGTCCCCTGCGGGCGACGCACAACAGAACATGGCAGTAATTATAACAATGCAGCCACGTTCTTCAATCGTGTGTTTTAATTCATGTTGTGTACTCCTTTTAATTTTTATAATGGACAGCTTTTTTATCTTCTTAATTTTCTCCTAATTATTGTCTACTTTTGAGCTTTCTTCTTCTTCTCATTTCTTTTTCTTCTTTTTCTTCTTCGTCTATTTCCTACTAGCCGTTTTGAGCATTTTCTTCTTCCACTTCTACTTCTTACTCATCTTCTTCTTCTTCGCCTTTCTCTTCCTTGTCCTCCTCTTCTTCTTCTACTTACTCGTCGTAATCTTCTCCTTCCTCCTCCTGTTATATAGCTTTCACTTTCGCAAAACAACACCAGTGAAAAAAGACAAGTCTTTTTTCAACCTTTTTTACTGACAATTAGCTTCTATCAATGCACTTTTATAATTTTTTAAAATATGTTTCATCATCTTTAGCATCCTCATGGGCATCATCGTCTAACTGATCTTCAGTGGCGTTCCTGTTTCCAAACTGTGCACTGTTTATGATAATATCGGCTCTGTATATATATTTATTGTATTAAATATTTTTTTTAAAGGAATTTTTGTGTTTGAAAATGTAGATTATTAGAATATTATAGATAGTTTCCATGACATGCGCTGTCGTAGTTTCATGACATGCACTGTCGTAGTGAGACTTCATTAAATTAGATCCAGCTTTATTGGGTGGTTTGACCAGTTCTCATCCTCGCTGCTTTTGTTTTTCCTGACTCAAGATTTTTTTTTAAATAGGTGTTTGCTACTTTTCTTTGTAGCACGCCCCTTTCAATCATCTACCATATACTGGAGCTGTTGGTTATATCAGGACGTGTTTCATTTATTGTAATATGCTTTTGTTAGTATTTATTTTATACTATATTATCTCTAGTAGGATTTTTTTTTATAATTTTTTAGTTATAGTTCAATGTTGTTTTATTAACCCAAATACGATATTGTCTAATCTGATATGTTTTTATGTTTCACTGGAGGGTTTTTGGTCAATCCATATTTATCTGGGATGAGTCTTTCACCAGTGTAGACTACTGGCTCGCATCCTTATTTATTTTTTTATATATATATATTAGCTTTTGTTTTTGTAATAAAGTGTTTTATTAACTTTTGTATTTCTGATGGGGTCTTACTGCCGATGAGATTTTCTACACTCATTTCTACCTTGTGGTTCCTACAGTATGTCTTAATGTTTTGCCTCAGCTGGTCATATTTTTTGCAGTCCACCAGAAAGTGTCTAATTGTGTTTGGTTCTTGGCACTCTTCGCACGTTGGTTCCTCTATCATGAAATATCTAGTTCCAAGCTTGAGACTCAGGAAGGTTTTATTAATTGGTATTTTTAGTTCATCTTTTATCTGACATTTTTTGCTTGTTTTCAGGTTTTTATATGAATGTCTTGCTTTTTTTACTTTGGTCCCATGCTGTTATCCACTCTTTAGTTATTGCTTGAGCAATTAAGCTCTTAATTTCAAACTTCCCTAAGCCTACTTCAATTTTGTTATAGCTAGTTCTTCCCCTTTGGCTTCTTTGTCTGCAAGCTCATTTCCTGCTATCCCCACATGTGATGGTATCCATGTTAGTGTTATACTGCATCCTATAATGTGCAGATATGTATTGACCTGTAGTATTTCCTCTATAATATCTGGCCGTCTACATTCATTTCTGTTTCTGATAGCTAGTACTGATGAAAGGACATCTGTAAGAATGGTTACTTTATTTGGTGGGTTTTCTGCAGCTATTTCTAAAGCTTTTAGGACTGCCACTAATTCTGCTGTAAAGATGGATGTATTACCTGTTACTTTGTATCTTTTATAAATTTTTTATTTTGGTATTGCTATTCCTGCTCCTAATTGTCCTTCTTCATCTTTTGACCCATCTGTATATATATATAGTTAGGCTATTATTTATATACCGTTCTATATACTCTAGTGCATTACATTTTGCTGAGATTATGTCGTTAGATTTGCTTATGATCTTTGACAGGTGGGAGTCAGTTTCTGGCACTTTTAGTTCCCATGGTGGGATCTTTGCTTTATACTGAGCACTACTGTTTATCATATTAAATAGGTTTGGGTGTTGATCCACTTCATCCATTGTTTTCCACCCTGACGGGTATCTATTATGGTTTAGTGGTATGTGACCTATGTATTGGTTACCCCTATCAAAGGTTTTGTGTGCTGGGTGAGTTGGATCTTTTGCCACTATTGCCCAGTAGCTGAATCTCAGCTCTTTTCTCCTTAGCTCCATGGGTATAATGCCTAACGCTACTTCTAATGCCTCTGCTGATGTTCCCTTTGAGGCACCTGCTATTATTGACAGTGCCTGGTTTTGGACTGTGTCTAGTTTTTTCTTATTGCTCGTGGCGGCTGATGCATAGACAACACTGGCATCTGACTCAAGAGTACAATCAGGTATCCATTTATAGAGCTGGATAGATTGGAGCGTGACGCTGCCAGGTTTCAACCCCGGAGCCCCGTAACCTTGCCGCGAGAGACCGGCGCTTCAGCCTGTTTATCAGCCACTCGTTGATAGATTGTATTTCATAAGTATGAAATGCACATTTAATCTCAAGGTTGTCCTATTATGTCAATTACGGGAGGTGATTTTACCAGGTTAGGGCGATCCCTTGCATACTCAGGTTGGTGTACATAATCTTAACGATTCTGAACGTGAATTTGAAAAAAATGTCAGAAGATGGGTTATGCAAACTGTCGTGTTGTTGTTTATTATCATTGTGCCGGTCATTGCTTAGCATGATGATACTATGAACGAATAATCTCCATATTACTTATAGTCTAATTCAAACGTCCTATAACGAACACTTAAAAAAAATCCTTCCACCTTTTCGAAAAAATACGGAAAAGTCGTGCATTGCACAGTGAAAGCTAAATTAAACACACAGAAGCTTTCTTTCACGATACACTGAAGGGAAAATACGGAAACGGCCTGCATTTCATAGTGAAAGCTAAATTGAACACTATTTTAGAGAACACGCAGGCCTTTTGATTCTTCATTGACTGTCATAACATCGGTCAAATCCTCTGTTGATGTATCACGTCAATTGGTTTCTGTTGGCACTTACCTCCCCTTGCTTGTCGGAAGAACACGAAAACTACGGGAAAATCCAACCGCATATCCTTTTTATATGACCTTATTTGCCTACAATCTAACACAGATGTTTATTTGAATTATCTCAGTGAAGATCGCTTGGAAGTGGATCATATTTTAGCAATAAAAACTAAAACCACTAATACATCCACGAATAACTGTCGAAATTTACTCCATGGTTTTATTGTTAAAATATTGTATGGTTTGTTGCAAAATTATCACAGGACCAGCGAAATCTCAGCAAAAATTTAGTTCATGGAAAATATTTACTCTGCATGTCTCCGATAAGTACGCAAGGCCCCTGTAAATAAGAGCGCTTAGTTTGAAACAGACACAGACTACATAAATTAGTAGATGTAGCTGCCCTACGTATCAAGTGAGCTGAGAAGAGCTGAGATCTTATTCATAACCCTCCACTCCCAAAGGAGCATAGGCCTTCAACAAACACATGCCAAGTCCTCCTGTCATCTCAAGTTCTTTCCACGTTCTCCTCATCATTTCCCCTCTGTTTCCAGCTCTTTCCTTGTGTATTTTCAGACCCAATTGATGTGACCTCTCATCGAGTGTTTTCAATTTGTCCTGCATCTGATTACGGTTATGGGACAGGAGAGCCAAATCATCAGCAAAATCCAGATCATCCAACTGCTTAGTCAGAGTCCACTGGATTCCATTTCTGTTGTGTGTTGTCGATGATCTCATAACCCAATCTATTGCCAGCAAGAAAAGAAATGGAGACAAGAGGCATCCCTGTCGCACTCCTGTTCTTATCCCA
This sequence comes from Oreohelix idahoensis, assembly GCA_024509875.1. NCBI lineage: Eukaryota > Metazoa > Mollusca > Gastropoda > Stylommatophora > Oreohelicidae > Oreohelix > Oreohelix idahoensis. The sequence continues at coordinate 213,494 of JAMPIV010008337.1, read as the reverse complement.
AATGGTTCTGTAAGCTGTCCTTCATGAAGAACTCTGCACGTCATGTCTTCATAGGTTTTCTTTATTAAATTAATGATTTTCAGGGGAACTCCATAATGCCTCATCAATTTCCAAAGTGATTCTCTGTCCACACTGTCAAATGCTTTTTCGTAGTCCACAAATCCGATGTATAGTGGTGAATTCCATTCCAGACTTTGTTCAACTATTATTCTCAAAGTGGCTATCTGGTCTGTACATGATCTGTTTTGTCGAAAACCTGCTTGTCCATCTCTCAATTTCTTGTCTATGGACTCCTTTAATCTCTCAAGGATAATCCTGTTCAATACCTTTCCTGGCACTGATAGTAACATTATCCCTCTATAATTTGTGCACTCTTGTAGATTTCCCTTCTTAGGCAACTTAACCAGATATCCTTCCTTCCATTCTGCTGGTATCTCTTCTTTTTCCCAGACTTTACCAAGTAATTTATATAACATCTCTGTAGCCGTGTCGATATCTGCTTTGATGGCCTCTGCTGGAATGCTATCAGGTCCAGACGCTTTTCCATCTCTTAGAAGCTTTATGGCTTTCTTTATTTCTTCCTTCGTTGGTCTTTCACCGTTAATTTGTAGCTCTTCTTCTGCTGGCTGGATGTCCGGCGGGTTTTGTGGGGCTGGTCTATTGAGAAGGTCCCCAAAATATTCTGTCCACCTCTTCATTTGCTCTTGTATATTGCTGAGCAGTTTCCCATTCTTATCTTTAACTCTGCTTTCTTGTTTTTTCTATCTTTTATCTTATTGATGGTTTCTGTTGTTATCCATGCTTTTTGTTGTCTTTCCCTTTTCCCCAGTATTTCTTCACATGTCTCCTTCCATACCGTTTTGACCTGCTGCCAATAGTCTTCTGTATTCTCTACATCTTCCAACTGTTGGAGCACTTGGAATTTGTTGGATACTGTGACCGCAAATTTGTCTCTTGTTTCTTGATTTCTTAGCTGTCCTACATTAAACTGTTGTCTATAATTTTGCATTGTTGCATATCTCTTGAGTTTCATTTTTACTTTGGCTATCAGAAGATGGTGATCTGATGCCACATCTGCTCCTCTATATACCTTTACATCCTGCAATGATGATCTAAACTTCTTCTTTATGCATATATGATCGATCTGATTTTCTGTTCTATGGTCTGGTGATATCCATGTTGCCTTGTGTATTCTCTTATGTGGAAACATGCTTCCTCCTATAGCCAGTTGATTTGAAGCACAGAAGTTTGCGAATAGTTCTCCATTTTCATTCATTACTCCTAGCCCATGTTTTCCCATGACTTCTTCAAATCCAGTATTGACTGTACCTATCTTTGCATTCATGTCACCCATCAAAATTGTGATGTCTCTTCTTTTTTTACTTTATCCATAATTTCCTGTAGTTTAGTATAAAATGCTTCTTTCACAGACTCTTCTTTGTCATTAGTTGGTGCATAACATTGGATGACATTGACATGAATTTTCTTTTTAGCTGTTTTGAAAATAGCTGTTATTATTCTGGGTCCCACAGCTTCCCATTCAATGAGTGCTTTCTGTGCTTCTTTAGATAACATAAGAGCTACCCCTTCACTGTGGTGTGAACTTTCGTCTTCGTGTCCTGAGGACAGCACCAATTCACCTGTGATGAGTTTCTTCCTGTCTACCCCCTTCCACTTTGTTTCACACATTCCCAGAACCTCGATTTTGTATTCCCTCATTTCTGCTGCTACTTGTGCCACTTTCCCTTGTTCGTTCAATGTCCGAACATTCCAGGTGCCAAATCTGGAAGTTCTCCTAGAAGAAAGAAGGTTAGTCAGCAACACAGACTCCTTTCGGCTTTCTCTGTGTTGCATCATACGCCTCCCCGCGAGAGGACCTTCCCCTGTCTTGGATGGCTGTGTTTTTTTTTCTTTATTTGACTTGTCCATATTTGTTGAAGTTTTTTGTGGTTTAAATTTTTTTTACAGGATGGGGTAACCGGCCCCATGCCCAACCCTCCTTAGTCGCCTTCTACGACATGCTTGGCAGGGGACAGTGTTACTATTCTTTGCTCCCCTTTCGGGCCCCGGTAACACACGGGTGTATCAATTAGATGATGAGGGTTATCGTCAGAAATTTCGTTCTTTGTACCCTGATTCTGGAAAAGACTTCACTGAATTTATTTCAGCTGTTAAATTAAATTTTTCTAGATGGATTGAATTATCCAAAACTGAAAAAACTTTTGAGGGATTGTCAGATTTAATTCTAAGAGACAACGTTTTGTCATCAGTTAGTACTGATTTCTTGCATTCTTACAAGAAAGAAAACCTGAGAATCTGACTAAACTACAAACTTTAGGACGTCAATATCAAGTAGCACATCCTAACAGAGTATTGAGCAAAAACAATATTAAGGATTCATTACCAGCTGCATCTGCTAGGTCATTTCAAGACAATGCACCTAGTTATAGATCAAATAGTATGGATAGGAATCAAAGATTTAATCCATCACATAATTATAGCAAGAACAGAGGTAGATACAATTTTAATAAACATCAACCTCAAAGAAATTTTAATTCATATGATGAAGAACAGTTTTATCCACAAACCTCTTTTAGATCAAATAATTGGCAAAATAGAGGAGGATATAACCCTAAACAAAATAGAGGTCAAAAATAGTTTTACAGAGGTAATGATCAAAATTCACAGAATAAAAGATCTTATCATAACAATACTACCAGGCAACCTAGAGGCCCTGAACGTACTAATGCCATAGTGCATGATAATGATCATAACCATGATGCTATAGTAGCACATGCAAATGCATGTAGTGTGGATTTAGCAAATAGTGATAATTGTACTAATTGCAATTCTTTATTTCAGCCTCAAGGAGTCCCAAGGTTATTGTGCGGACATCCCCTTCCAGTCATGTCTTCATTTGAAAGTACTGGATCATTAATTTTAAATAAAGGTTTTGTCAATAATCAATTGGTTTCTCTATTGCGCGATACTGGTGCAACAACTATTGGAGTTCGCAAAGCATTGGTAGATAGGTCGGACTATACAGGAAAACAGGTGAAATGCATCACATTTGGAGGAACTGTCGAATATTACCCCACGGCTGAGGTATTCTTGGATACGCCATATTTTACAGGAAGAACACTGGTATGTCTGTTGGAAAATCCAATTGCTGGGATTATTTTAGGAAACATACCTAAATTACATGAGTGTTCAAAAAAGGATATCGAGATATGGGAAAAACAACATTTACTTTGTTCAAATGCTGTGACTACTAGAGCTCAGGCTCAAGGGGAGAAGAATCAATACTTACCACTTGTTGATGTGGTACCTGAAGAGGTAACTGAGAATAACACTTCAGAGGAAGACGAAGAAGATGATAATGATGATGAAAATCATCAACAACAGGAGCATAATGATGATATTCAGATAATGAATGATGTCAATACTAATAATGATACTCTATTTCAGATGGAGCTTATTGATAAGGAAACCTTCATACAAAGTCAAAAAGATGATATTTCCTTAAGAAAGTTTTTTCATATTGCTCATTTAAATGATGTAAAGGTAGTTGACAATGCTAAACACTGGTATACTATAAATAATGGGATATTAGTAAGAAACTATCAGGATGCTAATTCCTTAAAGAAACAGATTATGGTACCAGCTTGTTTTCGTCCATTTGTTTTAAGACACGCACATGACATTGAATGTGCTGGACATTTAGGTGTTGCTAGAACCAAGCAAAGAGTGTTGTCACACTTCTTTTGGCCTGGTATAACATAAGACGTAAAACTATTTTGTCGTACGTGTACCACTTGCCAAAGCTTGGCAATTAGAAAACCAAAACATGATGCTCCTATTCAGGCATCTGACATATCTTTGCGGCCCTTCGCAAAGATGGCCATTTATATTATTGGCCCTTTAAAGGCTACATCAGCCAGAGGTCATCAATATGTTTTGACCTGCATTGATATGTGCACACGCTGGCCGGAAGCTATACCATTAAAAAACCATTACTACAGTGGATATTGCTGATGCACTATTTTTGATTTTTAGCCGTATAGGTTTCCCTGAGAACATTTTATCAGATAGAGGAACCCAGTTAGTTTCTGATGCCATGAAACAGGTTATGGATATGTTTGGGATTGAGAGATCTCTTAGCTCAATTTATCACCCACAAGCAAACGGGAAAATAGAAGTTCTCAATAGATTCATCAAACAAATGTTACATAAGGTTACCATTAAATATCCACAAAATTGGGACAGAGTTCTCCCCGCTATTTTATTTGCTTACAGGGAAATAAGAAATGAACATACAGGATTTAGTCCATTTGAATTGGTTTTTGGGGCCAGACCAAGAGGCCCAATGTCAATATTAAAACAGCTATTAATTGGAGCTGAGATGAATGAAGAGGTTCAAATCTCATACCAATATGTCATCAACCTAAGGAAAAAAATAATAGACGCATGCCAAATTGCAGTAAACTCATCTGAAAAGGCAAAACTGAGAGCGAGGTTATTTCTTAACCAAAACCGCAAATTACGCCAACTGTGGCCTGATGATGAAGCATACGTACTATTACCCAAGAAAGATAACAAATTATTGGTTTCATGGAGAGGACCTTACAGGATTGTGGAGAAACTGTCTGATGTCGATTATATTGTTTCAGTGGATGGAAAAGAAAAAACGTTTCATATCAATATGTTACAGCAGTTTCATACACGTCCACCATATCTTAGACCGGTCTCTGAAGCTCTTGATGAATCTGTCACTCGTCATTCTTCTTTGGCTGTGATACAGGAGGAAAATTCTGATTTGACTAGTGGGAATGATTCACTCTTAGTGTTACCTAGTATTCACTTCTTAGCTACTGAAAGTTGGAAAGATGTATCCTTATCTCCAACGCTGTCTTCTGTTCAGAAAGAACAAGCTACTCAATTGTTACATTCTTTTGCTGATGTCCTTACTGATGTGCCAGGACATACCGATATCATCGAACATGATATCGTTCTTACTGATTTTCAACCTATTAAGTTGAAACCCTATCCTATACCTATATACTTACAGACTCAAGTGAATGAGGAATTAGACCAGATGTTGAAATTAAAGGTCATTTCTCCATCTCATTCCCCTTACAGTTTTCCGATGGTCTTGATTCGGAAAAAAGATAAATCTATACGCATATGCATAGATTTTAGACGTTTAAATTCGGTGACCATAAATGACGCTGGACCACTCCCAGTGTTAGAGACTTTATTAGACAGGTTAGCTGCGGCTACATTCTTTTCTAAATTTGATCTTTCTAAAGGCTATTGGCAAGTGCCATTAACGGAGAAATCCAAGCCTTATACTGCCTTTGCTACGCCATTAGGTTTTTTGAATTCAATTATATGTCTTTTGGCTTAGTTAACGCGCCTGTGACCTTCGTTCGCATGATGCGAAGACTCTTCTCCGATAGAGAAGATCTTATTACCTATATAGATGACATTTGTCTGTTTCATCAATCATGGGATGAACATTTAAAAGGTATTCAGTCCTTACTTCACACTTTACGTCTCCATAATTTAACTGCACGTCCATCTAAAACTAAAGTTGGATTTCAGGAGATTTCATTTTTGGGTTATAAGGTAGGAGGAGGTTTCTTGAAAACTGACGATACTACTATCTCTAGAATTCTAAACCTTGATGTGCCTAAGACAAAGAAACAGGTTAGAAGTATTCTAGGTCTGCTCAATTTTTATCGTAAATTTATCCCTAATTTTTCTGAAATTACATCTGTTTTATCGTCCCTTGTGAAAAAAATTGCGCGAAATAGCGTTATATTCAGTCAAGATTGTTATGTGACATTAAATTTATTAAAAGATATGTTTTCAAAAATGCCCATCTTGAGATTGCCTGGTCCTTCGAAACATTTTACCCTCAGAGTCGACGCCTCAAAATCATCAATTGGAGGTTCGTTGTTGCAGGAATGGAATAGCTGTCTGCATCCCACACTCTATGTTAGTAGAAAGCTGACGCCTACTGAGCAAAGGTACCCCACTATTGAGAGGGAGCTGTTGGCGGTGGTGTTTTGCTTTTCCAAGCTACAGCGCTACTTGCTGGGAGCAAGTTTTACACTGGAGACTGACCAGAGAGCCTTATCATATTTGAAAACAGCACGCTTCAAGAACGAAAGAGCTGCCCGTGCCTCTCTGGCTCTCCAACCCTATGAGTACCAGATAAAGCCTATCAAAGGATGCGTCAATGTCATCGCCGATGTTTTGTCCCACTGTGTGAAACATCCACTGGTTGACGAATCAAAGGCTGCTTCAACACATTTATAATGACCAAACCCGCTTTGTGTGGCTGTTGTCAATTCTGAACCAAGAGTGGTACATACTTCAGAAAATGTGCTGCCACAGTGCTTTGTCATATACAGAAACAGTTTGCTAAACTACAAACAGTATGCCAAGCATCATGATGATGATGTTTTTTTCGTATAACCTACGTCGACTAACATATTAAATCCTTTGCCATGTGCTTACAAATACAAGTATGCCAGAACTATACTATTTTACAACATACAGTTTATAGAATGACTGTTTTCCGGATATATTGGAAATACAATTTATTCCAGACACATTCCGTGAATTATTCAAATAATTGTTCCTTTAAAATGGACTGCTACTTGCATAAAAAGGGAAACAACTAGAAAATGCCAAGGTCTCAAAATTCAAAGGGGACATAACAAAATAAATGTTTCATTGCAACTTGGACTTTGATAATGTAGGACCCAGAGTTAATAACAGTGACTTTCAATTCTAGTCCTATTGCTGGGACGACAAACATGGACAGACGAAATACATGAACTTATATATTGCAGTGAACTTCTTTATTACTACAGATGAAAATGACTGTGCATCTTCGATAATAATTTACAACTACGTGACAATTGTGATCTATGGAACTGTTTTCGAAAATAAGTGATTGAAAAAATGAACTTCTTTATGCAAAAATCACTAGTAACATTAAATAAGTAATATCATTAAGTACTAAATATAATGTTAATTCATTTAAACCACAAGAGGTTACATACCAAGTGTAATGAAGTAATTTAAAGTGTACATATATTACTTGATATATTTTCACATTACAGTGTATTAACATGATCAGTCATCCCATCAGACTACATTCATACACATAATCATAACTATTTTGACATAATGTCGCAGTCACTCATTATGAATTGATTTGTCTGCCTCATATGATCTATTATGTCTTTGATTGCTAATTATGCATGTCATTGATAAATAGGGAGACTTACATGACTGACATGACATAGGATGTTTGTTGACATTGTGTGCTGTATGAGTGCCTTGACTAACACATATTGACAATGTTTTTTTCGCACTGCCCTATTATTAGTATGGTGACCTCACAGTAGTGTCAAAAGAGATGTCTCTGAAATAGACAATGGGTTTAGTGATCTTATCACTGGATTCCACACCTTGTGTGTCTAATTGTCGTTTGTGGAGCACGCATCTAGGTGCTATATCAATGGGGACAGTTGTAGGGGATTCATGTGTCACCTGGTTACTCCAGTTATTTTATAGATGTGCAATGGAAATAATAAAAAGTTCCTTTTCATTATTTTTCTGCAGGGGGGAGTAAATGTTATGTCTAAATATCATAATATTGGTGGTCTACGATCACTTCCTTGTTTGTTGTTTACAGACTGTTGTCATGAGTTTCCGGAAGTGACGTCTTGACTACTGCTCAAGAATAGTAGCAGACGTGAGCGTGTTAATCTTGGACACGAAGGCGTCTTTGCCTATCATTCCGCTTGTGTCTTTTGACCAGTATGCATGGCTAGTGTAACAGGACGTCTGTGGGACTGTGCCTGAAGAAGATAAATAATATATACAGTAGATTTTCCCCGCAACATGGTGTTTAAATTCATAATTTCCCCTACGTGTTAAAAAAATTATAATGCGTTTCGAAAAGATCGGTCGACGATTGACTTCAAATAGCTCGTATCTCCATATTCCTTGCACTGATAAACATGATTTTTTGCATGTGGTCTTATATTTTCAATGTCCCAAAGTTTTTATAAAATTCAATGTTGCAGGTAGTGTTCTTTTCTTGCAACGGCTAATTCCTTTGATCTTTTTTAACAAAGTAATTATTTTGTCCAGGAAGAAAATAATTTACCGTAAATGAAGGAAGATGCATATTTTCGGCAAAAGCGTCTATACAATTCGAATGTTAGAGGGGTTGTTAACTGATTACTACGTGAGGTACTTTTTTATTTCTTCGAAATATTTGAGAGAATAATAACGCCTTTTCGTTCTAAATGTTACTTTTTATACTAAAACGTGAATGGATGCATGAAGAGGTGAAAATACTGTGTATGTTAAAAATAGTAGTGAAATCGCGGAGATAAAAAGGAAATGTATTGGTTTACATATTGTCGTAGATTTGCGATAGGTGATTAAGACTTAGTTTGGTCCCTTCTGAATAGATATAGAAATAAGTGATAGCTCAGTGAGAGATGATAATAGAAATAGATTTCACGAGTGAGATGGAGGAAATATATTAGAGTCGGTCTCTGACCCTTCGAGATGATTTCTCTCAGTCAGCCTATCATCTACAACAGATTAAGATTAGTCAGACCGTCTAATATAATATATATTAGTATATATATATATATATATATATATATATATATATATATATATATATATATATATATATATATATATATATATATATATCTCACATACACACACATATAAGTGACTACAATTGACACACAAACGTGAAACTATGACAATGAAAATATAGATTAAATTTAAATGAATTTTTAATTATCAGAATAAAATTTCATCACAACACATAAAATTACATCCAGCATATACAAATAGTCATAAAGTCAATGAATTGCTACAAGAACGATAGACCCATTGGTGTGATCTTTTCCCTCGATGTTTAGCCCACAGTCCTGTTAGAAGAAAAGTGATAGCCCCAAAGAGTCACGGATACATATTATTTAGTCTAAGATTTCCTTTTAAAGGTATGAACAGACTTTGATACTCTGATCTATCCTAAGGAAAATATTGTTAGCAACAACACTTGCATAAAAAAATTTAAGACAGCAAAAATGGGTGCCAAAATACGACCATAAAGGAATCGCTCTGTTCTGCATTCACTCTATTCAGTCATCAGTGCCCTGACTCACATTCTTACCTACAATCGTGCTGTTGTTCGCCGTCTGGCACAAACTTTAGGACACCCACACCCTTTAATCTGGTTTTCTTGTGATGAAGGGGATCCCAGCTCTGCAGATTTTGGGTTCATCCAATGGATCCGGGAGCGTCCTCTTCATGTGAATATTTTTTCAGACTAAGGTTTGTGTCACTTGAATCACGAGGTAAGAAATAGTTTTAAGCGGGCTCACCGTGTCAGAATCACGAGGTTTCCACTACTTAGGAAAAATGGCAGGTTGGTAACTTCGATCAAAGGTAAAATTCTTGGTCACACCACATTGGTCCAAAATGTCGGAAAAGTTATTGATCGTAAATATTTTACTTTCCACAAGGGCTGAAATGTACTTGAGGTTTTTCTCAGGAAGAATTAACTCTGGCGCGATAGGCCCGTTACTTTATTTAAATCTTAAAGTTTATGGAATGTGTACTCTGTCGTTCTGGATGCCAATGCAATGCCAGATACGTTTTATTTTATACACCCAAGTCTTTAAGAATAAAATGTTTATGTTCTTCACAGATATTACTCCGTACTCAACCGCTGGCAAAGTTGGGTTACCCCAGTTTCACTGAATAAAGAGAAAACAACATATAAAATACTTATACATACTATTCCTCGGTTATAACTTACATTATAAACTGCAAGCGTGGAGCTTGTCTTATCATTTAAAATTCCCGTGAAATAAGTTATATTCACAAAATCAGTCATCATGAATTAGAAATACATACGTATTTCGTCAATACTCAGTGATGAATCAGTGCAGTTATAAGTTAGTTAAAATATTCTCGACTGATTATTCGCAGTTTAATTTAATCCATTTACAGCTGCATGAGTTTAAGCTAGAAATTATAATATATTCTGCTTTCCACTGTAACATGTCGACTAGCGAATATAATAGACTTAATATTAATTTCTTCTGCACAGAAATCTAACTAGTAAAATGAAAATAAGCGATTTATCACTAGATCACTCAACACAATAGATATTAAATATTACCTCCAAATAGAACTACGGGTATCACAACGAAACTGAGAGTTTCACTTATAAATAAGTATCTAGAACGAAGCGATCCGTCTACTGCAAATTCGGAGGTCAGAATGATGAAGTCTGAACTACTATGGTATATTATGTGAAACAGACAAAGGGTCCCACGTTATTTCGAAATCCGAAATAGCGCCGGTATCTTCCCCTCTCCTAACACTTCACATTAACTCAGAAGCCTGCCATAACCTGTCAATACGCGTCTTAACGCCTTCTCCGACATACGGCTATTCTGAGCGATGTATGTCTGGCGCTTCCCACACCTCAGGCCGAAAAACTAGCCGAAGAAACACTGTGACAGGGAAAACTGTACACAGATGTCTGCTCTCTATGTCTGACCAGAACGTATAATGGAGAAATGTTCGACTATGTAAGATTGAAGAATGAACTTGTACTTTATTGTTCGGATGAGTTCTGCAACAAGTCAGTTCATGAGTTACTGCAGTTCTTAGTTGAAAATGATCTCAGTTCGGGCTTTAAAGAAGTGTGTTCAAACTGGCAGAATTGATAATGACAATTCCAGCAACTACTGCTTCTGTAGAAAGATCGTTTTCAGCTTTAAAGCGAATCCACAGTTACCACAGATCTACACAAGGTCAAGATCGACTCTCCAGTCTCGGTCTATTGTCCGTTGAAAAGGAACTTTTGAGCAAGGTTAGAATGAAGAATACATTTTACGACGCTGTAACAGAGAAATTTCTGCAAAAGGAAAGAAGAATAGATCTGATCTTCAAGTGAAACCTGTAAGTGAAAATATGTATTATTTAGTTAATGTTTTTCTTCCAGCCGAATAACTATCGTTGCGCAATTGAATATAGTTGGTTTTTAAATTAAGAGGGGAAGGGGTTAAATAGTAGGCGTACATATTCATTTTAAGTAGCAGCACGCCTAGCTCGCATTACCAGGATACGCCACTGTAACTGAACGCACCGGAAGGATCAATGTAATGTTCAAAACAGTGTGGTAGTGACCTGAAACACGGGGAAAAATCACGTGAAATATGTTCTAGATGTGAAATCGAAATAGCTCAAAAAAATGAAGGAGTAAGCCCTTTCAATACACGGTTGGACTCGGAGGTGGTCGATTTTATATACTTTAAATAAAGAAAATTTAAAACCATAAGTTTGTTAACGAGGAAAAAAATGACCCCCTCGGGACATAGCGATCATTAGGTCATATGCAAAGTTGCAACAATTACGATCAAGTGGTTGCAGAGATATTGAATATTAAACAGCGGCAAACATTGTGAAACGCACTATACATTTAATATCCCCATGCGTGTCCTCTTTATAATAAGACGTAATATTTCCGGTGACATCTTGTGGACTCTCACAAACAACATGTGACCGTGTTTGTCTCGCGTAATGTCTTCCTCCAAGATGTCTACCCAGACAGATTATCTGCGATAATCACACATAGAGATGGGCCCGTGAAACTATTTTCTCATTATCACCTGTGTGTTCGTGCCTTATTCAGACAGTCAAACAAAAGGGTCGCCTGCCGCTCAGATAAACAATATGGTTGTCCAACGAGGATCGTCTATTACACTAGTCAACAACCAAAATGTACCAGAAATGAAAATAGCTGATCTTAACTAATTTTGGTGTGCTGAAAACGAAAATGATATTTTAAAATGTTGATTGGCTCTAGTTTTCAAGATATATGCTACTAGTTTATTTAATTACTGTAAATTTATATATATGACGCAACTGTTGTGGGCGATTGCATAATTTTTTTCTAATGACCAATACAAATGTAACTAGAAGTTGATGATGCAATCCTACCTATGATTACATCACCTTTGTGTATAAATATCTTATCTCTGATAAAATGTTGCCATTAGTTAGTGCATTTGTCCTTATCAAAAGTATCGTAGTTAGAAATGAATAGGACATGTGTGAACAGTGCTAATAATTTCTGTTATATATGTGGTGAGGTGACATTTCTATCACAAAAACGAAATATAACTAAAGTGATTAAGAAGGCGTACAGTTTGTATTTTGGCTGCAGAATAGGAGATCAAGATAAGAGCTGGGCGCCACACATATGCTGCAATACATGTGCAGCACATCTTAAACTGTGGTTGACTGGCAAAAAGGCAAGCCATGCCTTTTGCAGTCCCAATGATTTGGAGAGAGCCCACTGATCATCTCAACAACTGTTACTTTTGCTTGGTCCCTCCAATTGGGAAAGGCATATCAAAGAAGACTAAATGGACTCTGGAATATCCAAACATCCTCTCTGCAATACGTCCGGTACCACATGGCGATGACCTACCAGTTCCCAAAGTTCCAGAATCATTTTCAGCTGCTTCCACTGATGAAGAAGAGGACATTGGTGGTCTTGAACCATCAACCTCAAGCGACCCAGATTTTGAGCAAACTACATCCAGTAAACCACACTTAATAACCAAAGGTGAACTGAATGATCTTATAAGAGATCTGAATTTACCGAAGAACAAGACGGAGCTTTTGGGTTCCAGATTGCAACAGTGGAATCTCCTGGCAGAATATGTTACAATTTCTGTGTATAGGAACCGCCAGAAGCCGCTTATTACATTCTTTTTCAAAGAGGGTGACCTTTCTGCGTGCCACAACATTTCTGGTTTAATGGCAGCCCTCAAAATCAATTACATACCGGAAGAGTAGAGGCTTTTCATTGATTTGAAATTGTAGAAAATCTCCTTCTGAAGTATAAGAGTCTTGGCTGCAACATGTCTCTGAAAATTCATTTTTCTGGATTCTCATCTGGATTTCTTTACGTCAAACTGTGGAGCAGTCAGTGATGAGCATGGTGAACGATTTTACCAGGATATTGCTGCTATGGAGACAAGGTATCAAGGCAATTGGAGCCCTTCAATGCTTGCTGATTTACTGTTGAACTGTGACAAGAGACACCTCATCGATTGACTACAAGAAGCAAGCAAAGGGAGCTCGAACAGCGACTGAATAATGACGGAATGGGTTCAAATGTGCCTTTTTAAAACATATGTGAACTTTAAATAATGTTTTTATTTTTTCTATCATTTTATGTTGAAATATCATTTAATTGAGTATGTAACCACAATTTTTATAATGCTAAAGTAGAAAGACTAGCTGTTCACCCCAGAGAATTAAACAAGCATACATTATTTGTATTAATGTAAATTCATCATTAAAAAAAAAACCAGAGCCAATTGGTGAATTTCATTATAATATTTGAAATCAGCATGTCGAAATCAACAAGAAATGGTATATTTAATTTCTGGTACAAATAACTTTTTAAAATTTGTTGACTAGTGTTATCAAAGGTTGGCTAGGCAACTCAAAGCGACAAACGTAGTACCGCTGACCGGTGGTAATGACCGGGTATTGTTACGATTTCCTCTGGCGTAACGTAAACAGTCTGGGATCGGCTCAAAGCAAAAATGTAAGAGATAAAGATAGTCCCATAGCAGATACTTCCGTAGAGGAGTGGAGTGTTACCGACTTCACCCTACTAGATTCCGCATAGAGCAAAATAATGAATGGAAAGGCACAAACATTGCCAAATAGAGAAAAATTAAGAAGAAGAAATGATACTGCCGGAGGGATGAAGGTGTGAGAGATCACACAAAAGAGCATGTTTAGACGTTCTGTGACACCTGATTTGTTGCGAACTCCTTCCGCATTCCACTGCAGAAAGAAAGATGATTTATATTAATGCTATACTTACCATAATTTCCATGTAAATAGATTTTATCCGATGCTTGAGGGAAGATGGCATATCCTACCGTATAACTCAAAAGTCTTTCTTGGGACTAACAGTTCTTTCTTTTTCAGGGCTGTAGTATATGGTGTTATGCACAAGGAGTGCATCGTGTCTTCTTCTGTCAATGGTTTTTTCAGAGAGACGATTTTGTTGAACACTGTATATAAATTATGTATTTATTTTTAAATGTATTATGTTGTGTATGACGAGCCTCCGTTTGACTGACACCACAGCCTCAAGACCATGTGGTCTATAAATGAGGAACTCTGATGACTCATGGCCAGTCAGCATTGGAGGGCGTCGTGGATGTCAAATACAAGTACCAATCCCTCGCTATATAAAACTGCAGGTTGAACCTCATGTTGAGAGTTGGTCACGCATTGGTGTGAACTATCCTATGTGGACCAAAGTTGCCACCTGGAACAGGCATTGTGACCTAAGATTCTTGTGTATGGAATGTGAAGAGACAACCATATCACAAATTCAACAGATTAGTAAATTGTTAAGTGGAAAACATTCAACCAAGTGAACTGCCCATTTAAGTGATGAAAATTAATTGCTATTAATAATGTGTTGAAAGATTGTTACCTATTGTGCAAATTTTATTAACTATGCTCTATAATTAATAAAGTGTTTGATTTAATTTTATAGCTAAAGTTATGAATATTGTTAACGTTGTAATTATACTTTTTTCCTTCTGGTTAGAATTAGAAATAATTAATTTGGTAGGAAATAAGACGAACTACATTTACAAGTTAAAACATAAAATACCCTGGGAGCAAATGATAGATCTAGAGGGAAAGTAACGTACCGATCAGTCTCGTCCACAGCTACCACCAGAACTGTGTGGTTAACTACTTGACTTGTCTTGTGACATACCTACCTAAAGTTCACCAGTTGTCCTCTCCGAGTCTGGGGAACTGTTTATTTCTATCAAAGCCCCTATTAGATATTATCTTAACTTCCATTTCGCCACATTGCTCATGCTAAGTCATGATAAGTTTGACTACAACGATCCAATGATGTTTAAATAGAATAGAAATGAAGGAATTGACCACAGGGTAATTAGTGACGTCATCAGGACATGTAGCAGAAAGAACACAATATAATAAGTTTTCCTCCTCTCCCCCCCCCCCCCCCCCCCCCCCCCCCCCCCCCCCCCCCCCACACACACACACATCATGTTTTAGAGGGTTACTTGCCCATGTAAATTATTAAACTGTTTTGTATCAAAGAAAAAGTATGTGCTTGGACGCCTCTTTAACGTGTATGAGTTACGCCGGCATTGGGAAGTATGATGCTCCTGAGCTATTATTGTCACTAGTCATCATCATCAGTTGCCATCTCCACAACGAAGGTTGGCTGTAATGGATCTCCAACGTCTTCTGTCTCTTGTCTTGATGGTGCACTCTGATAGACTCTTTCCTGTCCATCTCTTGATGTTGTCTTCCCACTTACAGCGCTGTCTTCCCCTTGCACGTTTGCCTTCAACTCTCCCTTCTGTTATGGTCTTCTGCAAGGTGTTATGACTTTTTATGTGGCCAAAGTATTTTAGCTGTCGAACTTTGACCTCCCTCATTAGTTCTCTTTTCATACCTAGATTTTCTAGGACCTCCTTATTTGTTTTCATCTCTTTCCATGAGATACGCCCCATTCTTCTATATATCCACATTTCAAGAGCCTCAATTCTTTCTTCCAATATATAACACTTTATGATTCTCAGTTTTAATTTGTGAGATAACTGTTTGGATGTCAGTATATGTTTCATGTTGTTGAATGTAGCTTTGGCCATTCCTATTCTCTTCTTGATTTCTGTTTCACATCTGCCATCTTCTGTTATTATATGACCGAGATATACGTAGCTCTTGACTTGTTCCAGGATTTCCCCATTTACGCTTATCTTTAATGTGGGTTTATCGTCTGTTTTGCTAATTATCATAGTTTTTTTTTCTCAATATTAATGTCGAGTCCATATTCATGACTTATACTGTTCACTTGCTTCACTAGTTCTTGTAACTCCTGTTCGCTTTCAGCTAACAACACGGTATCATCTGCATATCTAAGGTTGTTTATTGACCTTCCACTGATGTTCAGTCCTGGTATTTCCTGTATCTGTTTGAAAAATTTTTCGGTGTATAAATTAAATAGGCAGGGGGACAGCACACAACCTTGTCTGACACCTCTTTTTATGTCTATGTATGGTGAATAATTCCTTCCAGATCTTACTGTGGCAGTTTGCTCCCAATAAAGGTTACTGAGTATTCTTATATCTTTTCCATCAATACCTATGTCTTCGAGGCATTCAATTATTTTCTCATGATGGACTCTGTCAAAAGCCTTCTTATAGTCAATGAAGCACATATACATACTTTTTTGGACCTCTGTATATTTTTCTGCTAATATTCTTAGGCAAAATATTGCCTCTCTTGTTCCACTGTTCCGTCTAAAACCAAACTGTTCTTCCTGGATTTCGCTAGTAGCTTCCTAGAAAACGCAAAATAAAGGAATTTTTTTTTTTTTAGTTTTTGATACGTGCCCTAACATAACTACCGGACATTGTGTCTTTGTTAGACGCGGCGTGCCTCACCAAAACGAAGTAAAACTTCCAAACCTAGGGTGAGACATACTAACAATACGGGTGCTATTATTTGTTATAATTATTATTTTAGTATCACCAACATTATTAACCATCATTGTTTTCCTTTGCACTCCTTTAGGAACATGAGGACACCACTTTAGCTAGTCCCATTACAGGAAACCTGCACCAAGCATTCACATGGTCTTGCAGGGGTAGATAATGCAACAGTTTGTTGTACATGATGAGGTAGCCAGACAAATACACCAACTTATATTAGTTGCCTGATGGAGCAATAGTCATATATTTTTGTCTTTCTCTCGTCAAAGACCCCCGGGATCTACATGAAGATTATCAACGGCAACATGATTATTTGTGTCCTAATCTCGCCCTCAGACTCGCCAAATCACCACCAGCCACTGTATTTAACTAACTAATATCAGGTGAACGTTCAGCTTTTCATCAAAGTGACTAATTCAGCTGAAACTTACTCTGACCAGTAAATAAATGTAGTCGTTCCTGGAGGACTTTCAGGAAACAGTGAGAGAAATAGACCACTTCTACCTCATGTCATTGGTAGGAAGCGACTAATATAAAGTTGTGCATGGGGCACAGTGTAAGAGAAGAAGTAAGCCGAAAAACTCACGGAGAAGAGAACTGGATGAAACCGATGAAGAAGACATGGAAATACCTTGAACCGATGGCACGTGACAAGAAGACATGGAGAGACCTTGAACCGATGGCACGTGACAAGAAGACATGGAGAGACCTTGAACCGATGGCACGTGACAAGAAGACATGGAGAGACCTTGAACCGACGGCACGTGACAAGAAGACATGGAGAGACCTTGAACCGATGGCACGTGACAAGAAGACTTGGAGAGACCGTGAACCGATGGTACGTGACAAGAAGACATGGAGAGACCTTGAACCGATGGCACGTGACAAGAAGACATGGAGAGACCTTGAACCGATGGCACGTGACAAGGAGACATGGAGAGACCTTGAACCGATGGCACGTGACAAGAAGTCATGGAGAGACCTTGAACCGATAACACGTGACAAGAAGTCATGGAGAGACCTTGAACCGATGGCACGTGACAAGAAGACATGGAAAGACCTTGAACCGATGGCACGTGACAAGAAGTCATGGAGAAACCTTGAACCGATGGCACGTGACAAGAAGACATGGAGAGACCTTGAACCGATGGCACGTAACAAGAAGACATGGAAAGACCTTGAACCGATGGCACGTAACAAGAAGACATGGAGAGACCTTGAACCGATGGCACGTGACAAGAAGACATGGAGAGACCTTGAACCGATGGCACGTGACAAGAAGACTTGGAAAAACCTTGAACTGATGGCACGTGACAAGAAGACTTGGGGAGACCTTGAACCGATGGCACGTGACAAGAAGTCATGGAGAGACCTTGAACCGATGGCACGTGACAAGAAGACATGGAGAGACCTTGAACTGATGGCACGTGACAAGAAGACTTGGAAAGACCTTGAACTGATGGCACGTGACAAGAAGACTTGGGGAGACCTTGAACCGATGGCACGTGACAAGAAGTCATGGAGAGACCTTGAACCAATGGCACGTGACAAGAAGTCATGGAGAGACCTTGAACCGATGGCACGTGACAAGAAGACATGGAGAGACCTTGAACCGATGGCACGTAACAAGAAGACATGGAGAGACCTTGAACCGATGGCACGTAACAAGAAGACATGGAGAGACCTTGAACCCATGGCACGTGACAAGAAGACATGGAGAGACCTTGAACCGATGGCACGTGACAAGAAGACTTGGAAAGACCTTGAACTGATGGCACGTGACAAGAAGACTTGGGGAGACCTTGAACCGATGGCACGTGACAAGAAGACATGGAGAGACCTTGAACCGACGGCACGTGACAAGAAGACTTGGCATACGTTTGTTGAAGGCCTATGTCCCTTGGGGAGCTGAATGGTGATGATGGTGGTGATGGGACAGGCAAGCTCCCGTGTAAAACAGTTGCTACAGAGATCATTTCTGTAAGAGCACCTGAAGACTTTAGTGAGTATATGTGAAGGCTTTAGTGAGTATATGTGAAGTGATCCATGCTTCAAAAGAATGAAAAGTGTGAACAGACGATGAATAAAAAATGGGTTCTTGCGCAGACTATTCTTGAAATGGTATGAGAAGATCATCAATGGGTAACTGACAAAAAGCAGCAGATAAATATCAGTTAAACAGGAGTTGAAGACAAGGGTCTAGAGTTGGACATAACACGTGATAGAAATCAGGTGGTAGCATTACGAGGTAAGGTAGTCACTTTTCTGGAATTCATAGCGTAAGAGAAATAGAGGTCTACAAACACATAGTGAAAGGAATGAGAGATTAAAAAAAGATAGGAAGACCTTGAATGAAAGGAAGGTTTGGTGTGAATTTATTGAATTTCTGTGCTTCACAGACAGCAGATTGATAATGAATGATGAAATAAGCAATGCCATTTTGTAAAAGTATAAGCTGTATTCCTAAAAATAAATAAAAAATGAGAGATTAAAAACCTCGATTGCGTGACGAAGGCTATACACAACTCTGCCGCACCTTGAAATTGTTCTCTGTCCTTAGTCATATTGCCAGATAAGGATCTGATAAAGAACATACACACACCACGCACACACAAGCTAGTTGGTCTGTGCCAACATGTTCCAATGAAATAACGTTCCCATCCTCATCTCTTACTGTCATTACGTCCATTGTGCTGGAACTCTTGACAATCGTCTATGAAAGAAGCTATTCAGAATGTAAGCTCATGTGGTCTGTAAGTCTTTGTGACGGTCTGTCCACAAAGGGTTCATTTTCTTAAACTGGTGAATTAGTTACTGATAACCAGATGGGCTCCAGAGAGGCATGTTCATTTCGTTAGAAGTCACGCACGTTGCAGAAAACAAAAGATGCCCATATATGTGGTGATGTTATGAGGTGTTATGGGTATCCACCTACGTGTACACCGAGTGAGGTTAAGCTGTGTACGTCCCTGAGTCTAATTGTTGAGAGTTTATGTATTCTCAGGGTACCTACGGTGCTACCACATTTAGATCTCACTCGCGCTATATTTTAGGTTGTATGTTAAATTTGCTACATGTCTAGGGTAATGTAAAGGTGATGATGTATTAATACAACATACACAACTAAAATTTAATAATATCGAATGAACAAGACTTTGGATAAAATTTGGCAATCACGTATAGTACCATTTAATTTTTCCTGACCCTAAATGATCTGGGTCAGGACTGTTAATTCAAAATAAGAAATGTGCATTTATACAATGAATAATAATTAATGTAAGTAATCTGTCTTTAAGAATGAAAAGGCTATCTTATTACAGGATATGTATTTCCCCCTCTTTTTATCTTTATTTTTAAAAATGGATAAGTGATGGTGGGTTGGGGTGGATCATCATCCACTCTATTGTTTTCAAAACTTTTATTACAATTGTACAAAGTGGATATGATCTCAAGTGCCGACTAAGTGGCACTTATCTGTAAAATATGTTGTATAGTGCTGATGTGGTTCTTCAGTGACCATGGACCTGTCTCTGGGAAGTCCTCGCTGTACCAGTGGCAGGGGGCTTGTATTTTGCTTGACAGCTCCTCCTCACACACCATAAGGCCTCACCAGGAGTTCAGGGTCTGGCTTTTAAACACGAGATTTAACCCTGGGAAAAGAAGGTATTTCCTCTTCTGTACATCACATTCAACTAATGATTATACAAATTAAAACATGGTACATTTAAAACAAAGAGTGTCAGCTCTTTACGACAACCCATTTCATCCATCTTAATTTAATATGACAGTGGACACCAGTATTTACATGCTTCTTTCAGATATTTGCAAATCCACTGTCATTTCAATATTGATCTTTTTCCATCTAATCAGGTGGGGTATACACTCTCCTTCTGGCAACTTATATTTATTTTATTTTCTCAATTATTTTACATAAGTGTTCAGGTGTCAATTGAACACTGAGTTACAGTAAAGGATTTCCATTAATCTCTTGACTTACTGTCGTAATATTTTATGATATTAATTTTCAGGTACAATGTCCCTTTATTCATGACTACCTTAGGCATGATGTGCTCCCTAAGGATAGCATAGGCTTCTTTTACTTACTATGTCATGTAATACAAAGTTATGAGCGCCCCTTTCTGGGGTCTATCTTTAAAATGCAACAAAAGATATTAATAAAACATTTCTCTTACCGAAATCAATGAAATAATTCACACACTAGTAATACGAGGTGTGTTCAAATGAAACCCATCCCAGTGGCTTTATAACAAATATATGTAAGGTACATCAGCAGGAGTAGTAGAATTAAATACAGCAATTGTTATGAAGCAAGTACTCACTGGGGTCCTTTAGAAATAGTCACCATAGGCATTCAGACACGCATCCCACTGCTTGGGTAGACGGCGGATGTCGTCCGAGAAAAATGACTTTGGTTGCTTTTTGAACCATTTGGTCACCGAGGCCCTGACGTCTGCACCGGAGTCGAATCGTTGTCCCTTTAGAGATTTTTTAAGGGTCCGAACAAATGAAAGTCACATGGTGACAGATCGAGGCTGTAGGCTGAGTGTGGCAGAACTTCCCACCTTTTCCTTGCTAACGCTTCCTGCACAATGTTCGCAACATGTGGACGAGCATTGTCGTGCAACAGAATCACACCACGCGAAAGCATGCCGGGTCGTTTATTCTTGATGGCTGTATGCAGGTTGTCTAGTGTGTCTTTGTAGCGGATGGCATTGATGTTCACGCCAGGCTCTTTAAAGTCTACCAATAGAAGCCCTTCATGGTCAAAAACTACGGTCAGCATAACCTTACCGGCGGAAATCTGTGACTTGAATTTTTTGGACGGATTCCTTATCACACCGGCCATTATTTTAACGGTCTGCAGTACAACCAATGAATACTAGGAGAATGAACACTTACACACTTGTACATTCGTATGTGCTTATTACGTCAGATGTGACGTCATCATGCTCCTCCTACGAATGTCTACTTGGCGCAGCACGGTCGGGTTTCATTTGAACACGCCTCGTAGTTTGACTGGCAATTCTGTTAGCACAAGAATAGATCGCCCGTGTCCAGACTGCAACACTTTTTTGTTAAAAGCTTGACTTCTGATCTCAAATATCCACTAGGTGGAATATATTTTCTTCAAATGGCACTGAGTCTTGGTTTACTTCCTTATTGTCAAACCCACTGGCCAATGAAAAAGACGAGTCCAAAAAAACGACTCTTTTTTGAAAATCTCAAATACGTCTATGTGTTTGTACATGCGCTGGTCAGTGTGTCTTTACTATTACGGTGTGAGAAAATGTTTCGCGTGGCTAACAAATTTGCCGCTCCTACCTCCCCTCTTTCTTCATAACTAACTAACATAAGCCAATAGGATTCAAATCTACGGATTAGACTTTTGGTTTGAAATGTTACCAAAACCGAGTATGAATGTGTCAAACCGTATGTTTCAATACTTTCTTTCTTCATTATCTTCGTTATTATTTGACCGATTGAAAAGATTAAAATGGTTTATTACTCTGTCAAGTGTCCTTTATCTTACTGTTATATTTTCGTCTAAGTTTTTATCAAATTGTCCATTTTTTCTTTTCATCTTTATTGGTTCAGAACAACATACTTTTATTATCTAAGTTCAGAGAACATATTAGAAAGATGATATGGTATAGAATAAACAACATTATCGTTTTTATTTCACTCTGTCTTTCCTTTTTATTCTTCCGTCTATATATTACACACATTTTCTTTCCCCCGTGCCTATACCCTTCACTCATGCGTTAGTCAGTTTCAGTTTCCAAGCAACCAGTTTCACAAGGCACAAGTTAGACTAGTGCCCTGTATATATAGAGTTATGTCAACTGAGTCAGAATCGAAAACGAGGCTGAACGACGTGGACGCCATTTTTTGTCGACAATAGCAGGGTTAGTAGCGGGAATAAGCGTCGAGTAAGAATTTTTTTTTTTAAATTAATGAAGAAAAATATCCCGTTCAACCTCTGATGGGTTATAATTAGGATATATATTGTTTTCAATTCCAAATAATATGAACAACTGCCGATAAGAAAGTGGCATCACATTTGTAAAATCATTGTAAATAGGGACAATCACAATTATGCTAATACGTTAAATAAATAAACAAAAACAAAAAAACAAACAAAATCAAGAAGAAACTCTGAACAAGAATTATATTAAAATGGAGGGGTGTAAATGCCTGGTGGTTCCAGTTATATAACTGACTTTAACAGATATTTAATTGACTTTCATCTGTTAAAAGTCATATGCATTGTAAGAACAGCATCAGACCTTCACATTCCCAGACACTATTATTAACATTTGTTCGTGATAAATATTGTTTGACTATATTATGCAGTTCCCTAGGTCTTTCTATTCTTAACACCTCTTCTATATTTATATGATTATGTGTGTGTGTGTGTGTGTGTGTGAGTGTGTGTGTGTGTGTGTGGGTGTTTATTTATTTTTATATATATTTATATATTTATTTTTATATATATTTATTTTTATATATATTTTATATAATCTATATAATTTTAAAATATATAATATAAATTATATAATTATTATAATTTTGTAATTATATATTTTAAATATATACAAGAATTATATCATGTAATAAAATTTTATATTTTTATTATTTTATTAATATTTTTAAATTATAATAATATTATATAACATTATATAATAAATTATATAATATTATTATTATATAATATTATAATTATAATATATATAATTATATATATATATATATATTATAAATATAACATATAATTGTAAATTTATATATTATATATATATTTTATATAATTTATATAATTTTAAATTATATAATATAAATTATATAATTGTATAATTATAATATATAAAATACAATTCGAAGGGAGTATGTTTTCCTAAGTGTTGCAATTCTAACGGAATATTTGTTGCTAAATAGTGGAATTCTAACGGAATATAAAATTCAACGGAGAATGTGTTAAAAATCCACGCTACTGATTCTTTTCAATAAACCGGTAAGTAAACTAGTTTTCTTCTTTTTGTTTTGTTACTTGAAATACAAATAATAGTACAAATATGTGCTACTGTATTTGCATCTAATTTTATTTCAAATTATTAGCTAACCTAAACGAAAATGCAAATTGGGTCCGAAACTCATGATCGAGTCCATTTTCCTGCAATACGGGTACGACCGAAAATGGCGGCCAAATTTTAGTTGTCGTAACTCTATATATACAGGGCACTAGTTAGACGTGCTCTTTTTCTCTCACTCCCCTTCGCCCCTTTTCAGTCATACTCTTGCAAACTAGCGACGCGTTTTGCCGTCTCAAAACGGTTTAAAATGTTAGTTTTAATCAATTAGGACGGAGTACGACAAAGCCTGTCTAGTGGGGTGGGGTTACCATCGCATAACTTTTCTAGATTCAAAATCGCGAGCCGTTCGCTGGCGTTTTGAAAAATGCGACTTTCTAGAGAAAAAATATTACGTTATTGCGTCCAATTTGTGACTTTTTGGTAGTGGTTTTGCCATAGGCAATTATCACTAGGAGTAGGGGTTCTTACGGTGTAACTAGATTTTAAAATGGGGGAATTGTGAGCGTGTTGTCCATACAGATCTCGCTTTACGACAATAGTCATTCACCCAAAGCAAGTCCTCCCGTTTGTCCCAATGTAATTTTATCACCGTAAGTCAATTGTTTATATATATATATATATATATATATATATATATATATATATATATATATATATATATATATATATATATATATATATATATATATATATATATATATATATATATATATATATATATATATGTATATATATATGTATATATATATATATATATATATATATATATATATATATATATATATATATTCTTCTTCTTCCATCCATAGCCGCCGACCAACAAAGCAGTCCGTGGCCAATGCGCCTAGTGGCGCCTTAGGGCAACAAGAAATCAACTGTTGTTCCGTTACGCCTAGTGACGTTTATTGGTACAACAGAAAATTAATTGTTGTTTCCGTAATCAGAGTGACTGGCAATTTTAGGACG
Source organism: Oreohelix idahoensis (assembly GCA_024509875.1). Lineage (NCBI taxonomy): Eukaryota > Metazoa > Mollusca > Gastropoda > Stylommatophora > Oreohelicidae > Oreohelix > Oreohelix idahoensis. Next base: position 188,767 of record JAMPIV010008337.1, on the reverse strand, counting down.
TAACTACCCTCACTACCCCAAAAAACGGATAACTGCACGCTGCTCTTCTCTCGTGCATGCTTCCAAGGTGGCGGCCATCTTGGCTATGGTTTGCTGACGTCGTACTTCCCATCAGGATGACGGGCCTGCGCGCACTGGTACCTCACGCGGGAGGGCATAACATAACTGTAGTACAACCGTTTTCTACGTGATTTTGACTTTTTAATGCAATATTAAGTTTTTTTTTTATTCCCCCACGTATATATATATATATATATATATATATATATATATATATATATATATATATATATATATATATATATATATATATATATATATATATATATATATATATATATATATATATATATATATATATATATATATATATATATATATGTCGTGATTTGGTCTGTCTTACAACACGACATACCGTAAGCCTTACTGTGAGCCACTGTCTGATACAAGGGCCAATGAAAACGCTCCTTTCGTGGTGTGTATACTGGAACATTTTATGCTTAAAATAGAGGCCCATTTTGTGTGAAAGATAGTACGAAGTTATTTAATTTCTTAAGGACTAAAGATGTTTAAACGAAAAGGTATAGATATGTCAACAACGGGAATGTTACTTTAGAGGTAGGTGCTAAGACTTCCTCAAATAGTAGTTCATTTATAGAGAAAGATCGTTTAAAATGAGATCAATACATCAGGGTAGTCCCCAATTTAGATAGTTAAAGTCTGCATAGATTTAAATGCAGTTTGCTACCTAAATAATTATTATATAGAACGGTAGAGATAAATTCACAGTATACTTCTAGCTTTAAATGATCAAAATCGTCCCAGAATTAAGAAAGATAATGAATATTAAAAATTTTGCACATTGAACAGAATGCAAAAATACGCCTCAATTTTAGATTTTTAACACCGCTTTTACCCCCTGCCATCCGAGAGGGAGGATGCGGTACTATTAGAGGCCTTGAACTTGGCTGAAATGAGGCCACAACTTTTTCAAAAGCAAACTGAACAGAAGAAGAGCGGTAAAAGTGTTACTATCATATACTTTGCCACTGCATCTACCTAGCAGACCTATATGCCTATTAACAGCCTGTTACAGCTTGTGTGTATTGCCTGAGTGTAAGAAAGAATATATATATATGTATATATTTATGTATTTTTGCTGTGATTTAATCTAATGGTGTGTTAGGAAACGCAGGCATGTGTTAAGAAATATTACAGGACGAGTGTGCTGCCGGTTGAAACGCAGGCATGTGTTGACTTTTAGAAACGAAAACCAGCATTGTGAAATGTGTAGAATACTTGAGAATGAGGGGGAAAATACGACTGTAAGTTAGATAATTTTTTTTTTTTTTTTTTTTTTTTGCGTTCGCCCGCTAATACTCGAGGCGAAATCTCAGGTTATTATTTTATGTCTAACCTGACATTGATTTTACGTGAGTATCCCTTTATTTCTTGTACAGAGACAGGTGTCCCTCGCCATTCAGGCAAATACTCGCCGATTTCGGAGGTACCCATTGCAGCTGGGTCGGCTCAGGAGCCGCCAGTCCCTGGCCGACGACACTCCTTCAAATGTACTCGCCAGGTCTCGAGTTAATCCAGTCCAAATCCCGGTCGACGAAAAATCCTCAAATGCCGTCGCCCGGGTTTGATCCTGTATCACCCGGTCGCCAGAGCGGTGTTGTAACCACTATGCTAGCGCGGCTCCCAGTTAGATAATGTATTTGAAGGAGTATTTCCTAAAGGAATAATATGAATCAGGAACCTAAGGAAAGATTGACAGGAATTGTTGTAATGAATCGATCAAGATATTATTTAGTAGTTTTATACTAAACCAAATCATTGTATCACCCGTGTGTTACCGGGGCCCGAAAGGGGAGCAAAGAATAGTAACACTGCACCCTACCACGCATGTCGTAAAAAGCGACTAAGGAGGGTATGGGCATGGGGCTGTTTACCCCATCCCGTAAAAACTTCGCACAGTGGGCTGATCACCTGCTTGCCAACCAATCTGATTACGGAAACAATGATAGATTGTTTGGTCTGTTTTTGTTCCACAAAGACGCCACTAGGCGTGGTGGAAACAGCGATAGATTGATCAATTTGTTGTTGCCCTAAGACGCCACTAGGCGTACTGGCCACATACTGCTTTGCCGGTTGATGGCTAAGGATGGAAGAAGAAGAAGAAATCATTGTATAGAAGCACATCATGGACAACTGGATCTAACTTAGGATTTATAAGGAAATTGCATTCACAGTGAACTGGCTGTGATTGGTAGTGAGGTAAATTGCCCTGTACATATGTTAGCACAATGTCTGATACTGTTTGTGATGTCCATTGTATGTAGTTACAGAATAGTGCTGGACCATACAGGTGTTGTGATTATTTGTATTCCAGGTTTTATCCTGCAACTACCAAGATTGTACGAGACATCCACTTCTGTGGGACTCTGTGGTGCGATAGTTCTTGAGGTTCATAGAACTGGTTACCTTGTTTTCCAAGCCTGGAGATCCAGACGTTGTGTGATCCTGGCTAGAGCTAGCCACAAGCATCTCAAAAAGAACAGATAAGTGGAATAGCAATTCCACTGGTCAGCCTATTCAGCATATACCAATAAAAATAACATATAAAGAAACACAGACACAGTGAAGGATGATTATGTATGGACAGAATGTATCTATTACTACCTTCACAGTTCAAATCAATGACCAAATATAATACATTATAATATTAATCAGTGTAGAGAAAAATAGAAACTTCAGTACAGGATTCTGTTTGATAATTAAAGTTTCTATGTTTATTTATTTTATGTTGTAAATACCTTTGAATTTCTTTAAATTACCTAACCGAAAAGAGAACCGGTTTAGGTTTAATAAATTGTAAATATGTACCATCAGACTTGCTGCAATTATTTACATTGAGTTACAAGTTTTGTTTGATACATATTACAGATATAATGCAGATATAAAGATAGACCATAATTAGTACCCCTAGCACAATTAGCCAACATAAACAATTATAAATTATTATAATAATAATAACACATAATAACAAAGGCGGATCTTGAAAGGGAGCAAATAGACTTTCAGGACATCTACTCTCATCACACCTGGAGGTTTATACAGCTGATTCTAACCTTTGAAAATCGATACACCTTTACTCTTTTCAGAGAAGGGGGTATTTCTTGTAAGACCAGTCTCTTATCTGGCACTATCCTGGTATCATCTGATACATCTTTTTGTCCAGGATATCTTTAATCTTAATAACATCAAAACCCTTCCGCTTCTATATATATATATATGGAGCCGCGGTAGCATAGTGGTTAGTGCACTGGCTTCGTAGCGCAGTGGTCTATGGTTCGATCCCCAGATGAGGCGGAAAAATTTTTAGGCCACAAACGGCTCCTGGGTCGACCCAGCCCCAAATGGGTACCAGAGCTACTCTGGGAAGGTTAAGGCGGCCGGCGTGATGCCGACCACATCACCCCTCGTGTGCCGACGGTCAAGATAATATGGGCCTAACACCATATTCCCAATATGCCTCAATGGGCGTGTAACGAGTTCCTTTACCTTTATATATATATATATATATATCTATATATATATATATATATATATATATATATATATATATATATATATATATATATATAGATATATATATATATACGTGATATGATACATACATGGTTTTTACCAGGCCCGGCCTTAGCCGTTGCGGGGCATAATTTCGATCATTTTGGTGGGGTCCCTGGACTTTTTTTTTTTTTTTTTTTTTTTTAGATTAAATATCAGGAATACATGCGATTATGTTGAATTAAAAATAAAACAGTGTATTTATTAGTACTATTTTGACAAAAAAAAAAGGGTGTTAAAACTAAATTATCTATTTCTTGCAAAATTCATTCAAAATATTGTTGAAAAGTTTTTTTTTTTTTTTCAGCTTAATCAAATTCTGTGGATAATACTGTACTGGTGTTGAGTGTATCTTGGAGTTTATTTGCCCTCAGATAATATTTAATCAATTTTAATCTTGAAAAACTTCTTTCCCCCCATTAGAATTGTAACTAGAATTTTCAAAAATATCATCATCATCAGCTGCCGTCTCCACAACGAAGGTTGGCTATAATGGATCTCCAACGTCTTCTGTCTCTTGTCTTGATGGTACACTCTGATAGACTCTTTCCTGTCCATCTCTTGATGTTATCATCCCACGTATAGCGCAGTCTTCCCCTTGCCCGTTTGCCTTCAACTCTCCCTTCTATTGTAATCTTCTGCAAGGCGTTATGTCTTTTTATGTGGCCAACATATTTTAGTTGCCTAATTTTGATCTCTTTCATTAATTCTCTTTTCATACCTTGGTTTCTGGAACGTATTTATTTTTTTCTTCTTCTCTTTCTATGAGATGCGCCCCATTCTTCTATATCCACATCTAGATGCTCCCCATTCTTCTATATATTCACATCTAGATGCGCCCCATTCTTCTATATATCCACATCTCGAGAGATTCAAAAATATGATTAGAGCAAAAAATAAAATAAATAACTAATTGCATCATTGTTCATGAAGCATAACTCACAGAACCGTTTGTGATCAGAATTGAAGTTCTGGAAGCCCCAGGACAAGAGAAGTAGATGCAGACGAGAACACACGGAGAAGAGAGCTTGAGACAGAAATAACAATTATGAGGGAGACATGGAAAAATCTTGAACTGATAGCACGCGACAGGTGTTTATCGAAACGCCTAATCTTCTTGTGTGCTAAAGGGTATTTATTACAACAACAAAAAAAGGAAATCATGTATCTTTCCCATTCAAAGAAAGGCACTTCTGGCTGATTTTCAAAGTCTTTTCATTGAAGTGACAACATTTAGTTTTTTTTTTTTTTTTTTTTTCGTACGCCCGCTAATACTCGAGGCGAAATCTCAGGTTATTATTAATGTCTAACCTGACATTGATTTTACGTGAGTATCCCTTTTCTTGTACAGAAACAGGTGTCCCTCGCCATTCAGGCAGATACTCTCCGATTTCGGAGGTACCCATTAGAGCTGGGTCGGCTCAGGAGCCGCCAATCCCTGGTCGACGACACTCCTTCAAATGTATTCGCCAGGTCTCGAGTTAATCCAGTCCAATTCCCGGTCGACGAAAAATCCTCAAATGCCGTCGCCCGGGTTTGATCCTGAATCACCCGGTCGCCAGAGCGGTGTTGTAACCATTACGCTAGCGCGGCTCCTACACAACATTTAGTAAAATATAATTACGTTTTCACCCTTCTACTAATGGACTTGCAAGAAGTAGATCGTCAGGCGGAGAATAATGTTGAACTGTTTAGATGTACAAGTAGCTTGCATTTTTATGGTTGAGAGCAATTATGAACTACAAATACGCTACCCATAAGATTTAACCAGTTGAAGGGACAGACAATGATTGCAATGGTCTACACACATCGTTAAGTGTGTAATCTACCAAAAGCAAAAGTACTGCAGTTAATGTTGAACTTAGGATATAGCGTTCTGTTTTGAAGTGACACGGAATTAACTCTGTTCTGTATTTTTCTTATTCGTTGATGTAACAATCCTGTGGTATTGCTCGGTAACTACGCGTGTGAAATTTCTGTATACAAGTTAACATTTACTTGTGTTGCGGTCAGTTTGCTGAGTCTATAGTATGTAAAATGTACCTGGTTAATTTTGGAGACTTTAATTTAATAGTTTCTTGATCAAAGGGGAGGTACTCATGTTTTACTGGGATTGTAGTTAACAGTGGTGGTTGTCCCACTTGTCTGTTAACCCAGCGTCTAATTTTAGAACCGATGTCAGCTTTTCCTGACATGTTCACCCATCTGAGTTTAGCTCAAGGGTCCAGCGTCACGACGCATGCGCGAAGCTGTGTTAAGGAGTCGAGCTGTAGTTTTGTAAGGGTCAAGACGGTTTTTGGGGAAAGTCCTCTGTGTGTTCGACCAAGATGGTTAAAGATTGTTCCCCAATGTTATATTCTGATGCGCCTAGGAGGCGAGTGAGTTTTGTGATATTTATTCTGAGGGACATTAAGGTAATTTACCCTTAAAACAGTTTCTTTTTTTGCCAGAATGATATATGACTTGTTGTAGCCAGCTAGTGACTTTTCCCTGGGCGGGAAAGAGTCCATCTATGAATACCAGTAATGGAGCTCACGAAGTATTCTAGTATTATATGCACTGGGCTGGTGTATGCCCAAAGAACTTTACAGGTGCTGTATCCCGCTATCTGCGGTGATGCCATTTAACAAGGTTTGACTCACCCTGTTTGTTATAGAAATATCACGGAGGCCATCATATCTATAAGCCCGCCATATTGCGCGGCCTGCTGTAGACCCATATATATATCTGATTTACTGATGTCAGAAAGGAGTTGTGTAAACTCACATATTTGCTGTATTTTGCTGTAGCTGACGAAGGGGGAATTGTACGAGATCAGCTTTATTATATACATGCACCGCTGGCTGATGAACTGTATTCATACATGCTATGTCCTGAATTGTCAATGACTATTTTATGTTGATGTCGGCGTACCTGTCGTTGTGATGTATTAAAGTCAATCAAACGTCAGAGGTGTTCCAAGAACTATGTGAATTACTGCATGTAATTACTACGACAAGTGTGATGTCATTTAGATGCATTGTCTTCCACGAACTTTCATACACGCATTTGCATTCATTGAGGTTGTCGCAAAATTGGTTTCAAGTCATTGCAAACGTGTTCATGTAGATTTATAAACCCGTCAACGATCGATTGACCGCTTTCAAAATGGCGGTGTATCAGCGAAATGTGTATCAGACAGAGGAAATCGCCAACGATAAATAAAAGCAGAAGGGAATCATTAGGAAAAGGATTTCACATTTTGGTCCAGGAAAGGAGTGTGTATAACTGTATAAAAGAAGAAACGGTAGGAAATTATCATTTACGGGAATATATGCGTATTATGGCTGCACACAGTTACGCTAACAGCTGGTAAACCCACTTCTGTTCTAAATATTAAAATCAACAAATAACAGTTTGGGAAATTACAGGGATAGGAAGATAGAGATTTATCGGCTGGATAAAACTAGATAAGATGGAACTATATGGATATTATATATGCCGAGAATGAGAAAGGCAAAATTTCAGTCGACGCACAGATCGGCTGAAATCGCTGTTCGGGAAAGATTTTTCAGGCCTAGGTTTAAGCTGTGACGTCAGTACCCTCCGATACGTCCGCGCTATGCGTATATAAGCGTATCGGTAAAACTGGAGAGACACACATCAAAAGAGGTTTGAGACAGACGGACGGACGGCAGATAATCGCCACTGCGCTACATCTATCTGAAGTGTGAGAGAATCGCCATAAGTTTCAGTCAGTATCTGGAGTCTGAGGGTAAGCGAAATTAGAATAACTACCGTGTATGATAATTTTTCTTTTATTTCAGGTTCATATGTAGAGTTCACAAAATATGCCTGATATAATGTATTGTTATTTTGAATATGATTTAAACATGTACTTTATGGATGATTGTTGTTGGTACTAAAAGGTATTCAAACTAGCCCCACAGCCAAATAGAAAATATTTATTATATTAAATGCTGTATCTCGTCGATATTAAATGCTTTATCGTTTACGAAGATAAAGGCAGTCCCATGACCAGAGATTCATTCATTCATAACCCTCCACTCCCAAAGGAGCATAGGCCTTCAACAAACACATGCCAAGTCCTCCTGTCACGTGCCATCATCTCAAGTTCTTTCCATGTTCTCCACATCATTTTCACCTCTGTTTCCAACTCTCTTCTCCATGTACTTTTTGGTCTTCCTCTGCCTCTCTTGCCCTGGGGGTTCCAGAACAAGGACTGCCTTGTAATGCTATCAACAGGTTTCCTCAGTGTGTGTCCTATCCATCGCCATCGTCTTCTTCTCATCTCTTGTTCCACTGGCACTTGTCCAGTTCTTGTCATCAGTTCCACATTGGTAACCTTGTCATACCATTTTAATCCCTCTATTCTACGCAAGCACCCATTTATGAAAGTCTGTAGCTTTTTGGTTGTTGTCTTTGTTGTTCTCCATGTCTCCGAGCCATACAATAGGACTGACTTCACATTTGAGTTGAAGATTCTTATTTTCGTGTTGGATCCGATTTCTCTTGATCTCCATATATTTCCCAATGCAATGAAAGCTCCTCTTGCTTTTTGTATTCTTATTTTGATATCGCTGTCTGTCCCTCCAACTTTGTCTATATTACTGCCAAGATATGTGTATGATTCTACATCTTGTATTGGCGTTTCTTCAAGTTCAACCCTGTTTTCATTACCTGCATTTATTCGCATTATTTTTGTCTTTTCCCTGTGTATTTTCAGACCCAATTGCTGTGACCTCTCATCGAGTGTTTTCAATTTGTCCTGCATCTGATTACGGTTATGGGACAGGAGAGCCAAATCATCAGCAAAATCCAGATCATCCAACTGCTTAGTCAGAGTCCACTGGATTCCATTTCTGTTGTGTGTTGTCGATGATCTCATAACCCAATCTATTGCCAGCAAGAAAAGAAATGGAGACAAGAGGCATCCCTGTCGCACTCCTGTTCTTATCCCAAATGGTTCTGTAAGCTGTCCTTCATAAAGAACTCTGCACGTCATGTCTTCATAGGTTTTCTTTATTAAATTAATGATTTTCAGGGGAACTCCATAATGCCTCATCAATTTCCAAAGTGATTCTCTGTCCACACTGTTAAATGCTTTTTCGTAGTCCACAAATCCGATGTATAGTGGTGAATTCCATTCCAGACTTTGTTCAACTATTATTCTCAAAGTGGCTATCTGGTCTGTACATGATCTGTTTTGTCGAAAACCTGCTTGTTCATCTCTCAATTTCTTGTCTATGGACTCCTTTAATCTCTCAAGGATAATCCTGTTCAATACCTTTCCTGGCACTGATAGTAACATTATTCCTCTATAATTTGTGCACTCTTGTAGATTTCCCTTCTTAGGCAACTTAACCAGATATCCTTCCTTCCATTCTGCTGGTATCTCTTCTTTTTCCCAGACTTTACCAAGTAATTTATATAACATCTCTGTAGCCGTGTCGATATCTGCTTTGATGGCCTCTGCTGGAATGCTATCAGGTCCAGACGCTTTTCCATCTCTTAGAAGCTTTATGGCTTTCTTTATTTCTTCCTTCGTTGGTCTTTCATCGTTAATTTGTAGCTCTTCTTCTGCTGGCTGGATGTCCGGCGGGTTTTGTGGAGCTGGTCTATTGAGAAGGTCCCCAAAATATTCTGTCCACCTCTTCATTTGCTCTTGTATATTGCTGAGCAGTTTCCCATTCTTATCTTTTATGAGGCAACTTGTTTGCTTGTATTTCCCTGTTAGCTTCTTTGTGCTGCTATACAGTTCTCTCATATTTCCTTTGGCTGCAGCATCTTCTGCCTCTCTTGCCAACTCCTCAATATACTTCCTCTTGTCTCTTTTGATACTTCTTTTTACTTCTTTGTTTGCTTCTGTGTACACTTCTTGAGCCTTGGCTTTGGAACTTCTGGTTTTGCTTGTGTTTAACTCTGCTTTCTTGTTTTTTCTATCTTTTATCTTATTGATGGTTTCTGTTGTTATCCATACTTTTTGTTGTCTTTCCCTTTTCCCCAGTATTTCTTCACATGTCTCCTTCCATACCGTTTTGACCTGCTGCCAATAGTCTTCTGTATTCTCTACATCTTCCAACTGTTGGAGCACTTGGAATTTGTTGGATACTGTGACCGCAAATTTGTCTCTTGTTTCTTGATTTCTTAGCTGTCCTACATTAAACTGTTGTCTTTAATTTTGCATTGTTGCATATCTCTTGAGTTTCATTTTTACTTTGGCTATCAGAAGATGGTGATCTGATGCCACATCTGCTCCTCTATATACCTTTACATCCTGCAATGATGATCTAAACTTCTTCTTTATGCATATATGATCGATCTGATTTTCTGTTGTATGGTCTGGTGATATCCATGTTGCCTTGTGTATTCTCTTATGTGGAAACATGCTTCCTCCTATAGCCAGTTGATTTGAAGCACAGAAGTTTGCGAATAGTTCTCCATTTTCATTCATTACTCCTAGCCCATGTTTTCCCATGACTTCTTCAAATCCAGTATTGACTGTACCTATCTTTGCATTCATGTCACCCATCAAAATTGTGATGTCTCTTCTTTTTACTTTATCCATAATTTCCTGTAGTTTAGTATAAAATGCTTCTTTCACAGACTCTTCTTTGTCATTAGTTGGTGCATAACATTGGATGACATTGACATGAATTTTCTTTTTAGCTGTTTTGAAAATAGCTGTTATTATTCTGGGTCCCACAGCTTCCCATTCAATGAGTGCTTTCTGTGCTTCTTTAGATAACATAAGAGCTACCCCTTCACTGTGGTGTGAACTTTCGTCTTCGTGTCCTGAGGACAGCACCAATTCACCTGTGATGAGTTTCTTCCTGTCTACCCCCTTCCACTTTGTTTCACACATTCCCAGAACCTCGATTTTGTATTCCCTCATTTCTGCTGCTACTTGTGCCACTTTCCCTTGTTCGTTCAATGTCCGAACATTCCAGGTGCCAAATCTGGAAGTTCTCCTAGAAGAAAGAAGGTTAGTCAGCAACACAGACTCCTTTCGGCTTTCTCTGTGTTGCATCATACGCCTCCCCGCGAGAGGACCTTCCCCTGTCTTGGATGGCTGTGTTTTATTTTCTTTATTTGACTTGTCCATATTTGGTGAAGTTTTTTGTGGTTTAAATTTTTTTTACAGGATGGGGTAACCGGCCCCATGCCCAACCCTCCTTAGTCGCCTTCTACGACATGCTTGGCAGGGGACAGTGTTACTATTCTTTGCTCCCCTTTCGGGCCCCGGTAACACACGGATGATGACCAGAGATTGCCATAGGGAAATGAATAGTATACCGCGTTTACGAGGTTAAGGTGACTAGCCCCTTCCTCGATGCCTTTTCCTTCCCTAGTTCGAGCGCACAACTGAGTGCCCATTTACAGCTGGTAAACTGGAGTGTTCCACAACCAGTTTCAGTAGAAAGCAACCTAATCGCTTGGTCACTCACTGTAATTTAATTATGTATTAATTTTGTGTAGATGCTAAGAATAGCATCAGTATTTAAATTTGTACTTGATATGGTTTGGAAGGATCAAGTATAGATCAGAAAAGGATGTATAGGAGCAGAATAAACCAGATGATGTTTATTACTGATAATGTTAACATTAATTCTGTATCATTGAAATGATGTTACTTGCTATGACTGTATAACTTTGACACCTGATGACTGACTAGTCTGACTTATGTGCTAGTCAGTTACACTTAATTGAAATGTTAATATTAATGCTATATCACTGAAATGATGTCCTTACTTACTATGATTGTATAACTGTGACATCTGATGACTGATTGGTCTGAGACTAAAACAGTGATTGCAGATTGCAGTAACTTTAATATTTAAGATCTTGAAGTCTAAACAGACAATAATAGAAATTGTGTGAATACTTTTATATATATATATATATATATATATATATATATATATATATATATATATATATATATATATATATATATATATATATATATATATGTATGCTCTTTTCCAACTAGTAGAAATAGAATATTAGTGTAATTGTTAAACTATTTTAACTGTACCTGAGGAATTTATTCACTTCTTCCATTTGTGGTTTCAGTGAATGTTCATTTTAATATCCCCTAGAATATAAGTAATCATAAGATAGTCATAGGGAGGAGACGCCTTAAATCCTGGTACAACTTCTTACCAACTGGCCAGGGTTTTCACAGTCTGACTATTTATATGATATCCATACACCAGTGCTTATTTCTAAGACTGGGGTATTACTTGTAAGACCAGAACTCTTACTGGCATACTATCCTGGTAGCAGATGAGATACCTGGACTCTTACCTAAATAAATAATTAATCTTATATAACCTCCCGCTACAGTGGGGGCTCGTCCGGGATATATCTTTGATATTCCTGAGCCAACTTTCTATTTCTGCTGTGTAGAAAATTTTTCTTTTGAAAATTTTTGGAAAAAGTTAACATAGTAGGAAATAAATATTTTTTAGGAGTACCATTGAGTACAGATAAAGAAAGCTGTTTCATATATGGTGAAGTCAGTTTAATTAACTTTAATTTTAATTAAGTTAATCATATTGTAGTAATTTAGTGAGTAAGACAGCTTACCCTACTAGACTACAGATACATCATGGCTGACTTGGTCAAATTTAGGTCTGCCACACTGCAGGTGGGAAAAGAGCTTGGCAAGAGTGGTGATGATCTGGTCCAGTATGTCACGACGGAATGTGAAATGTATATGGACAGATAAGAAAAGAAATTAGAAGCAGAGAGAGAAGCCAAAAAATTAGAATTAGAAGCAGAGAGAGAAGCCAAGAAATTAGAAGCAGAGAGAGAAGCCAAGAAATTAGAAGCTGAGAGAGAAGAAAGGAGGTTACAAGCAGAAGCTGAGAGAGAAGAACGGAGGTTACAAGCAGAGAGAGACCATGAGCTGAAAATGAGACAGCTTGAACTGGAACTTCAGGCTGGGACTAGCATCCATGGTAACAGCTCACCACGTTCTGAGAATAGCTCTTTTCAGAACACAGCAAATGGGGCCATGAACTTCCACCTAGATCCATTTGTTGAAAAGGAGGACGCAATCGAGTCGTACCTGGATAGGTATGAAAGGCTAGCCTCTACATATGGACTGGAAAAGGAGAAATGGAGTTTAAAGTTATCTCAGGGATTGAGAGGTATTGCATATGATGTGTTTCTGAAACTCCCCAAAGAAGATCAGGAAAATCATGAAATACTAAAGCAAGCCTTACTTATTCGGTATGAAAAGAACTCAGAGGTCTATAGGAAGAAATTTAGAACTTCTAAACCTCTGCCTGGAGAAACATATAACCAGTTCTCAGCTAGACTAGAAACGTAATTGTTGAAATGGAGTAGTTTAGGTAAGTATCAGAAAACCTATGAGGATCTGAAAGAAATGGTTATGTTAGAGCAAGTGAAAGATTCCATGCCTCCAGAAATGAGGAAATTCCTTATGGAACAAGGAGCAGAGAGGCTGGAAGACACTTTGAAATGTGCAGAGAGATACCAAGCAGCTCAAGCTGAATTGGTAGGAACAAAAAGAAAGCAAGTAGAAGGATATAAGCCACCACCACAGAATACCGAGTTTGACCAGATGAATCAACCATACAGATACAAGCAAAGAGTTGATAATAAGGACAAGAACCCTCAGACTCAGGAAAATAAACACTCTCGTAGGGAAGAAAAATGGTGTAAGTTCTGCCAAATGAACAATCACAACACTGATAAATGTGGGAGGAAAAAACCTCTTCATCATGCTGCATGTCTACAGGTGAGGACTTCTGATAGGAAGGAACTGACTGTGAGTCAGAATAGCCTCCATCACCCACCTACACAGGAGATAGTGACTGTGAATGGCAAACAAGTCACAGGAATGTATGACACAGGTTTGTCCTATGATGCAGTCGTGTGTGCATCTCTGGTGCGCCCTGAACAAATCACCACAGAAACAGTAGATATTCAAGGGCCACTAAAGGGAGCATTACCACTAACGTTACCCGTAGCAAAGATTCATGTCAGTTGTCGCTATGTGGAAGGGGAGATAAATGCAGCAGTGTTAGATGATCCCTTTTACCCCCTAATGTTGGGGCGTAAATATGTTTTCTTGGGAGACCCTGTAAAACCTATGGTTATGGCAGAAATCCAGACCAGGTCTGACTCCAGGAACATAGAGAGGGACACCAAATTAACATTTCATTCGACTGAAATGAAACGGGCTCAAGAAGCAGACAGCACATTGAAGCCTTGTTTTGGCAAATTGCCCAAAACACATAACACTCCAAGGAAAGGACATTTCTATTTGGAACATGGACTCTTGCACAGGAAAGCTGGCAGAGGGACGAAAAGTCATGGTCAAATTGTTGTACCATCCACCTATCGAAATAAGGTTATAGGCTGGGGACATATATCAACTTTGAGTGAACACCTGGGTAATGGTGCCACAAAACAAAGAATAGCCACGCAGTTCTACTGGCCAGGTATTATGGAAGACATAAATCAGTATGTAAATTCCTGTCCAGAGTGCACTCATGTAGATTCAGAAAGTCGACGGAAGAGTCTTCATCAAAAGTCTACAAGAAAACCAGCAATCATGGGTACTTCCGAGATTTGCACTGGAGGGGAAAGGAAACATCCCACACAGGTTCAATTGCAGTCTGAACCCCATGCGCTGGAAAAAAAGGAACAAATCACGTAGCGAAAATCAAACATCTACGGATTTGCGACGGAAAACCACAACCAACTATCAACGAAAAAAGGGCGGTAAACTTCAAGGGAAAGCTACTGACCCCATTTCACCAGCAGTAAGGGCCTGGATGAAAAGCCGAACGGGAAAAAGAGAGATAGTAAGGGATGAATATATTCCTGGAAAACAGAATGTGGGCGCAGATTTTCTAAGTCGCCATTCCACAGAGCTTGAGGAGGATAGAAGGAAGGAAAACTAACCTCGGAATGGTCGATTTGCAATTGCCTTGTACCCAATAGTAAGCTAGATATCATTAAGCTTAAAATATGGGGGAGCTATGTCGCAAAATTGGTTTCAAGTCATTGCAAACGTGTTCATGTAGATTTATAAACCCGTCAACGATCGATTGACCGGTTTCAAAATGGCGGTGTATCAGCGAAATGTGTATCAGACAGAGGAAATCGCCAACGATAATTAAAAGCAGAAGGGAATCATTAGGAAAAGGATTTCACATTTTGGTGCAGGAAAGGATTGTGTATAACTGTATAAAAGAAGAAACGGTAGGAAATTATCATTTACGGGAATATATGCGTATTACGCCTGCCCACAGTTACGCTAACAGCTGGTAAACCCACTTCTGTTCTAAATATTAAAATCAACAAATAACAGTTTGGAAAATTACAGGGATAGGAAGATAGAGATTTATCGGCTGGATAGAACTAGATAAGATGGAACACTATGGATATTATATATGCCGAGAATGTGAAAGGCAAAATTTCAGTCGACGCACAGATCGGCTGAAATCGCAATAGAAAATATTTATTATATTAAATGCTGTATCTCGTCGATATTAAATGCTTTATCGTTTACGAAGATAAAGGCAGTCCCATGACCAGAGATTGCCATAGGGAAATGAATGGTATACCGCGTTTACGAGGTTAAGGTGACTAGTCCCCTTCCTCGCTGCCTTTTCCTTCCCTAGTTTGAGCGCACAACTGAGTGCCCATTTACAGCTGGTAAACTGGAGTGTTCCACAGCCAGTTTCAGTAGAAAGCAACCTGATCGCTTGGTCACTCACTGTAATTTATTTATGTATTAATTTTGTGTAGATGCTAAGAATAGCATCAGTATTTGAATTTGTACTTGATATGGTTTAGAAGGATCAAGTATAGATCAGAAAAGGATGTATAGGAGCGGAATAAACCAGATGATGTTTATTACTGATAATGTTAATATTAATTCTGTATCATTGAAATGATGTTACTTGCTATGACTGTATAACTTTGACACCTGATGACTGACTAGTCTGACTTATGTGCTAGTCAGTTACACTTAATTGAAATGTTAATATTAATGCTATATCACTGAAATGATGTCCTTACTTACTATGATTGTATAACGGTGACATCTGATGACTGACTGGTCTGACATCTGTGCTAGTCAGCTACAAGTCTAGCCAGATACTAGCCAAGGCTGATATGATGTTTCAGGTTCCATGAAATAACTCAAACCAGACTGTCCAGTATCAGAAGCCTATGTTGTTCATCAGAGGCAATCCCACAACCGTGCAGGACCCCAAAGAGTGAACTTCAACTGGTCATTGGCATCCCTACTGTTAGGGTCTAAAAGTCTGATACAGAAAGGACAGCAACGGACAGTCCGTGTCAGCAGGATCAAGAGTCAGATAAGTGTCACTTAGGACACTGACCACCAATATATAAGAAACAGCTAATAGTGAAAATCCATAGTTCAGTCAACTGATGACAATTAATTGGAAAGTCAAGAGACTAAAAACAGTGATTGCAGATTGCAGTAACTTTAATATTCAAGATCTTGAAGTCTAAACAGACAATAATAGTAATTGTGTGAATAATTTTATATATATATATATGTGTGTGTATGCTCTTTTCCAACTAGTAGAAATAGAATATTAGTGTAATTATTAAACTATTTCAACTGTACCTGAGGATTTATTCACTTCTTCCATTTGTGGTTTCAGTGAATGTTAATTTTACTTATCCCCTAGAATATAAGAAATCATAAGATAGTCATAGGGAGGAGACGCCTTAAATCCTGGTACAACTTCTTACCAACTGGCCAGGGTTTTCACAGTCTGACTATTTCTATGATAGCCATACACCAGTGCTTATTTCTAAGACTGGGGTATTACTTGTAAGACCAGAACTCTATACTGGCATACTCTTACATAAATATATAATTTTAAATAACCTCCCGCTACAGAGGTCTACTCACACTCTATATTAATACAACACCTCAACACTTTCAAGTCATCCAAACGAATGCCAGCATTGTTGCGGCCAACCAGGGCCTACATATAATTATGCCCGCCTGTGTGGCTTAGAATCGTTTCCAACATTGATACTGGACATTCTTCAACATTCAACTCTACATTTACGGTGGCCAAACTGAGCCTGTCCTATTTGTGTCACGGACACCTGTTACGCTTGGACGAACACGGACCATTCCTGACTGTTTACATTTATAGTGGTCAGTACGGGCGTCAAAATTTATGGTGACATGTATTGACTCTCAAAATTATGGCGCTCAAATAGCTCTCAATAACTTGCCTGCCAGATAAGTATTATTTTTCAATAAAAAATACAAAACAAAATAAGACGTGTATTTTTGGCCAAAAACATTTTTAAGTCAAATTATTATTTTTTAAAATTGGAGGTATCAAACAGAGTGCGGGGCACCCTACATGCGTGGGCCCAATTGGGTCCAATCGGTTAAGTTAACCTAACGCCGGCCCTGGTTTGCATTCGATTGCCCCAAGTTTATTTGACAAATATACGAATGCGGATTTTAAGAGATTAGTCAACAACCAAAATGTACCAGAAATGAAAATAGCTGATTTTACTAATTTTGGTGTGCTGAAAACGAAAATGACATTAAAAAATGTTGATTGGCTCTAGTTTTCAAGATATATGCTACTAGTTTATTTAATTACGGTCAATTTATATATATGACACAACTGTTGTGGGCGATTGCATAATTTTTTCTAATGACCAATAAAAATGTAACTAGAAGTTGATGATGCAATCCTACCTATGATTACATTACCTTTGTGTATAAATATCTTATCTCTGATAAAATTTTGCCATTAGTTAGTGCATTTGTCCTTATCAAAAGTATCGTAGTTAGAAATGCCTAGGACATGTGTGAACAGTGCTAATAATTTCTGTTATATATGTGGTGAGGTGATATTTCTATTACAAAAACGAAATATAACTAAAGTGATTAAGAAGGCGTACAGTTTGTATTTTGGCTGCAGAATAGGAGATCAAGATAAGAGCTGGGCGCCACACATATGCTACAATACATGTGCAGCACATCTTAAACTGTGGTTGACTGGCAAAAGGCAAGCTATGCGTTTTGCAGTCCCAATGATTTGGAGAGAGCCCACTGATCATCTCAACAACTGTTACTTTTGCATGGTCCCTCCAATTGGGAAAGGCATATCAAAGAAGAAAAAATGGCCTCTGGAATATCCAAACATCCCCTCTGCAATACGTCCGGTACCACATGGCGATGACCTACCAGTTCCCAAAGTGCCAGAACCATTTTCAGCTGCTTCACCGATGAAGAAGAGGACATTGGTGGTCCTGAACCATCAACCGCAAGCGACCCAGATTTTGAGCAAACTACATCCACTAAACCACACTTAATAACCCAAGGTGAACTGAATGATCTTGTAAGAGATCTGAATTTACCGAAGAACAAGGCGGAGCTTTTGGGTTCCAGATTGCAACAGTGGAATCTCCTGGCAGAAGATGTAACAATTTCTGTGTATAGGAACCGCCAAAAGCCGCTTATTGCATTCTTTTTTCAAAGAGGGTGACCTTTCTGCGTGCCACAACATATCTGGTTTAATGGCAGCAGTCAAAATCAATTACGTACCGAAAGAGTTGAGGCTTTTCATTGATTCATCCAAGACGAATCTTAAAGCTGTTTTGTTGAATAATGGTAATGTGTTACCGTCAATTCCAGTTGGTCACGCAGTTCATATGAAAGAAACTTATGAAAACATTAAACAGCTTTTGAAGTGTATAAACTACGATCATCATCATTGGTCACTTTGCGGTGACTTAAAAGTGGTCGCTCTTTTGCTTGAACTACAGGGTGGATACACCAAGTACTGTTGCTTTCTCTGTGAGTGGGATAGCCGTGCACGAAGTGACCATTACATCAGAAGACATTGGCCAATCAGGCAGTCATTGCAGCCTGGCAGTAAGAACGTTGAAAACCCAGCACTTGTCGACACCAGCAAGATTTTGTTGCCACCCTTGCACATTAAGCTGGGTCTCATGAAATACTTTGTCAAGGCAATGGAGAAAACAGATGAGGCTTTCAAATACCTCATCAGAAAATTTCCAAGACTGAGTGAAGCTTAAATAAGAGAGGGAATATTTGTTGGTCCGCAAATTCGAAAACTTCTTCATGATGACGAGTTTCTTTGCGTGTTGCATGGCAAGGATAAAGCAGCATGGCTAGCATTTAAGTCAGTGGTGGACAATTTTCTTGGAAACAACAGATCTGATAATTACAATGAAATTGTAGAAAATCTCCTTCTGAAGTATAAGAGTCTTGGCTGCAACATGTCTTTGAAAATTCATTTTCTGGATTCTCATCTGGATTTCTTTACGTCAAACTGTGGAGCGATAAGTGATGAGCATGGTGAACGATTTCGCCAAGACATTGCTGCTATGGATACAAGGTATCAAGGCAATTGGAGCCCTTCAATGCTTGCTGATTACTGTTGAACTGTGACAAGAGACACCTCATCGATTGACTACAAGAAGCAAGCAAAGAGAGCTCGAACAGCGACTGAATAATACGGAATGTGTTCAAATGTGCCTTTTTAAAACATGATATGTGAACTTTAAATAATGTTTTTATTTTTTCTATCATTTTATGTTGAAATATCAATTAATTATGTAACCACAATTTTTATAATGCTAAAGTAGAAAGACTAGCTGTTCACCCCAGAGAATTAAACAAGCATACATTATTTGTATTACTGTAATGTAAATTCATCATTTAAAAAAAAAAAACCAAAACCAATTGGTGAATTTCATTATGATATTTGAAATCAGCATGTCAAAATCAATAAGAAATGGTATATTAATTTCTGGTACAAATAACTTTTGAAAATTTGTTGACTAGTGAATTATCAGGGAGTGTCACGTTTAGGAATGCTTATTCGGGAGCTCAGTCTTGGAAAGCTGTCGCTCCATCTTGGAAAGCTGTCCCTTTCCCACATCCCCCATGAATCATTTTATTATATTACTCTATGAACATCAAATACACATCCTACAAAGAAGTATTAATAACTGATTAATAAATTTTTTAATATAATAAAATGATTGATAAACATAATATCGTAGTAAACGTGCAGAAGAGTATTTTGTAGTGTATGCAACATATAAGTTTGTTTTATGGCGTGTCAAATGCATACATACGGAAATTAGACTACAACCGTAGAACAATGTACCATATCGAAGCCGGTCATACGTTTAAAAAGAGTTTTTAAAATATCCTTACTGCACTTTGTAATTTCTCAGTTCGGAAATAACGTAAATAGGAACTAACGTTTCTCATTTTTCACATTCGCCTACCATTGTAAAAGTATTTTTCCTTTTACTTCACTTGCAGAGAGCACATTCGTTTGGCAGTTTCCCACACCCTGGCAAAGAGCAGAACCATGTTGCAGACGGTAGCCAAAAAGGAAAGTATTCTATGGAAATGTACCTGACGTAGCCAATCTAAAGCGCAGGTTAATGTAGGTTATCTTCGAAATAAAAAAAAAACGTGTTTGCGCATGTTTATTTTTTTTTTTTTTAATGATAAATAATATCCCGTTCAGCTTCTTAGTGGTTATATGAAGAATATATATTGTTTTCAATTCCAAATAATATGAAAAATTGTCGATACGTGAAAGTGGCATCATATCTCCTGTCCAATCATTGAAAATAATGTAAATCAAAATTACCTGTTTGGCATGCATGTAAAGGGAACAACGAAAGAATTTATACTGAATCTTCAAAGTGAATTACAAACTCACTTAAACAGAGAAACCGAAAATCTAGAGGACTTTGTTATTGACAAATAAATCAGTTTATTATACACTTATCACAGTAAAACAGTAAAAGACTATCTTAAAATAAACTTCAAAAATAAATAATGGAAGTACAGAATATTAGAATACTACAGTGGAATTGCAGACGTGCTAAAAAAATATAACAGCATTCATAGGCATGTTTAAACAATCTAAAGTAATATTTGCCATTCAAGAGACTAATCTTTATCCGAGTCAACGTTTTACCATCCCTGAATATAAAGTCTTTCGAAATGATAGGGCAGAAACTCAAAAAGGAGGAGGTGTAGAATTTCTAGTTAATAAAACATATATAATAACTGACTGGAAATCATTTAGAACAGAACATTTTGAAGAAATAAATGTAACAGTATCTACTGAGTTCGAAAAAATAAACATAGTGAACCTGTATTGTTCAAATGGAAACATAAACGAAAGAGATACAAGTATCACAGACGTGAATAAAAGAATGAACAACAGAACTTTCATAATGGAATACTTCAATGCTCATCAGCTTGGGGCGCCATTTTAATAGACAGATCAGGAAAACTACTGTTGGACTTTATTGAAAACAATGAACGATGGATCAGTAACGAGAATTAACCCTTGCACAAATCAGCAAGACACAGCTATTGATATAAGCATTGTAACACCAGATCTTGCTATTGCAAAATTGGAAGTTATAGAGGATACAAATTCAGATCATTTACCCATTGAAATAACACTAAAGGATAACTACAAACCTAACAAACTCGTAGAAAGACCCTAATTTCACTATAGTAAAGCTAATTGGGTAGCTTTCCAGGTAGAAATGGAAGAGATAAAAATGAGTAAGATAGAAAATGAAAATATAGATGTTGTCGTAAAATACAATCTGTATGTACAACACGCCCACATATAGTCTCGCTAATTCCCCCCAGTTGTAAGACTAGTGACCACTTTTATAAGAATAAAATAACATAGGAATTACCGCGCCACCAAAATACTAGTTTTTTTCTCGGTCTCTAAAGAGTTAACGCATAAAAACGATAGAACGAATTTATGCCAATGTGACGTCACAGACTTGCAAGCCTTTAACCAAAACGCACGTTTGAATGTTAGTATCGTTAGAAATTGTTTATTTCTTGGAAAAGGCAAGGGAGAGAGAGGGGGAAATGCATAGAGCCCGTTTGAATTTTAAAACTGAAACTAACTGGCCAAATCGAACGATAGGAAAAATAAAGACTAAAAATGACGATTAAAATGCTACTAATTAGTTATTAAATATATCATATTCTTTAGTCTAATATATTATATTATTATAGGAAGAAAGATATATTATTGGCATAAATATAAAGGAAAGACGAAAATGGTAAAAATAATAGCCAGAAGTATGAAACCTTATGCATTAGATGACAGACGGTAGACTAAGTAAATATTATCGTTCTGTATTAAAATGACTTAGATAATACTAGCGATATGGTAGAATGCAGACATATATAGACGTGCATGGGGCTTCTTTACTGATGCTGGCCATATTAAGGGGTGTCTCGTGATTTGAAAATAGTAGGTTAACTTTTGAAAAAGACGCGTAGGAATGGTAGTCCCCTGATTGGTTGCTTAGAATAACTAAGAAGTGGGAATAAATACTCAGAGAGACGAGCGTTCCTCGCCACTTTCAAATTATAAGTTCACATGTATAGTTAGTGACGTATACAGACAAGTTGTGCTCATATGCCTTCGCTGTTCTGATAGTCAGCAGGAGATGCTGTGTGACCATTTATGGCCTGTAATTAACTTACATAGTGGAAAAATTCGATATTGCGGTAAGACCAACATTTATATAATTATTATTGTATTTGAAAATGTGTTTGCCATATTGATTAAGAATGAATATTTGAAGGGTAGAGTCCCAGTCGTAAAAGTGCCACTTCAACATGTTACGTAAAATCATTAAATGGGGTTAGATCATCTTATAGCTTCATGTAAAAGCCCTACAGCTTTACTTGTACTTTGGGAGATAAAAGAAAAAATATATATATAAAGAGGGAAGCCAACATCAAACTTTGTGTTGTTTCACCGAGTTGCTAAGAAAGATATTGTCCTTTGTAGAAAAGCCAGACAGGCTTTCTGACATTGTGGGGAAAGAACTTAATAAAATCCTTACAGTTTTACTTAAAAGTTTGGATAAAAAGAAATTAATAAGGGAAAAGATTTTAATGAATAATGTTTGAGTTATAGCCAGAAAATCACTGGCCATCTTTATGTAATACAGGTTATTACCTGACTGTACGTACGAAATTATAATATTGTATTATGACTAGGAAGGTGTAAAAACATATGTTTGAGATACTTAATGATGAATAGAGCACTCTACCAGATGGGGACAATAATTATTTATGTATTATTTTCTGATTTTTGATCTGTTGATACCTGTAAACATGTTAAGAACGGAGATAGGTCAGAATATTATTTTGAGGGAAATTAATCCTCTACTTCCAGAGTTTCTGGGTGAGAAACTGAAGTGAGCCAGTCACGTTGTCGTTCAACCATAGTACCAGTTTGAGGCCATATGAATTGAGTGCCTTACCTTATCTCGAATCCTGAAAGCTGAGCAATGCTGTGTGCATGAAGACTTATAACCAGGACATCGCAGAATTTTCTACTCATATCGAAAGTTAAGCCCTGTGTTTTGGGGCCTTGTTAATTCACTGACTGATCGTCCTCCACCGATTATATCAACAAGATTTATAAAAAATGATGACATTATTGATCCCCCAAATATGTGCTTAAGTTTGGAATAGAGTACTACACTAAGAACACTTCCTAGTTCAGGAAATAATAGACTTTAGTAGTTAAACTGGTATGTGTGTAAATATATCTTGACGTTTAGTCTTTTATGAATCAACTCAATTATAATTAATACATTTGTAAAAAATTGTTCAGACCAAAATCCAATAGTGAGTTGTTTACTTACTTGTTTATTAACCTTAAAGTGTGGTTGTTGTTATTTTCTTCACATACAATGCATATACCCTAGACATCTAGCTACACAACACCCATACATCAGGACATATAAATTGGGGATAAAATACATAGCGGGCGGTAGTCATTGGTGGAAGCAAGCCAGGTTCCCTGACATATATTTAGAAATTAAACTTCCTCAGGGGCTTGCATAGCTGACTTCACATCTGCTACACAAATATATACATAATTAATATCAACCCACCACAGATGTGTTTACAGATAATCTCACAAGAGAAATATTACTAATAGCTGTTAAACATATATCAAATGCATTTATGCCAGAACACATAATTCCACACCGAAATTAAGAATTAAAAAAAATGAACATTGGAACAAAAACCCAGTGCCATAGTGGACAGTTAAATTTGCGGAAATTGAAAATCAAAGAAAACAAGCTCTACAGGAATATAGAAAGAATTGATCCGAAGATACTTAGATATTTATAAGAAAATAAGACATGAATCAAACAAAATAACACTTAAGGCAAAAGAAAATCACTGGAGAAATTTCTGCCAAACACTGAACTCTGCAACTAACTTTATAACAGATGTGTGGAATAAGTTAAAAGCAATTAACGGCAGAACTAAATATTTGATAATGCCTAATACAAGAAAAAACCTGAAAAGGCAGAGACTGACTGACAGAAAGCAGAGGTGCCGGCCAGATACTATCATAGTTCTATGGAAAAACTAGGACAGGCTGAAATCAACAGTAGAACAATACTTCTTTAAAAACTCGGTAAAGAGGTACCTAATAATACTGAACATTATCATTTTTAAATGCAGATATTACAATAGAAGTCGAAAATGCAATAAAGGAAAAAACAAATATTTTTGAGCTACGAAATCTTGAAACACATAACAAAAAGTACCATAGAAATTGTAACATCTCTATTTAACAAAATTTGGAAAACAAGAAAAATTTCCAAAACATGGAAAACAGTCGAAATTATTCCAATACTAAAACTAGAAAAAGATGCCCATGATGCCAGTTCATACAAACCAATTTCATTAACTTCCCATCTAGGTAAGATATTAGAAACCAAAGTAAATAACAGATTAAAGTTTTATTTGGAAAAGAATAAATTATAAAGCCAAACTCAGTCAGAATTTAGGAAGAACAAATGCACTATGGATCAGATAATTAAAATGGAGCCTAAAGTAAAATCAGTATTTCAAAAGAAAAAAAAACGGTGGTAGTATTTTTAAGATAAAGCTAGGGCTTATGATGAATGTAGGAGAGGAGGTGCTCTCTTTAAAATGAAGAAGATAGGAGTAACCGGTAAAATATATAATTATTTAGATAATGTCCTGCACGATATATATTTTACTGTTCAGGTAAACAATAACAGATCAGAACTGTATGAACAACAAAATGGAATACCCCAAGGATCAGTAATATCTCCTTCAATCTTTACAATAATGGTAAAGGATTTAGGTGAAGAATGTAATGATATATCAAATTAATTGTCACAGTTTGCAGATGAAGTTGCTATATGGAGAATTGGGAAACATCTGCCAAAATTATATAAGGATCTACAAAAGCAAATAAATAAAGTATGTAAATGGATGACACAATGGGGATTTCAGCTGAATGCAAATAAAACAATAGGAATGATCTTTAGTAAAGGTAGGGTTGTTAAAAATAAAATTATAGACTTAAATATCCAAGGGCAAAACAGTAATACAGTGCAGACCACTCGATATCTAGGAATGACACTGGACCAACAGATAAACTGGAAAAAACACATAGATAAACTACTGGAATCTTGCAGAGGATTGACTTACTTGTTAAGATATTTGAAAGGTAATAGATCGGGTGCTGTATTGACTAACTTATTAAGATATCTGAAAGGTAATAGACGGGGTGCAAGCACTAAGACAATGCTCACTTTTATTAAATATTTTGGGAGCCGCGCTAGCGTAGTGGTTACAACACCGCTCTGGCGACCGGGTGATACAGGATCAAACCCGGGCGACGGCATTTGAGGATTTTTCGTCGACCGGGATTTGGACTGGATTAACTCGAGACCTGGCGCGGACATTTGAAGGAGTGTCGTCGACCAGGGACTGGCGGCTCCTGAGCCGACCCAGCTGCAATGGGTACCTCCGAAATCGGCGAGTATTTGCCTGAATGGCGAGGGACACCTGTCTCTGTACAAGAAATAAAGGGATACTCACGTAAAATCAATGTCAGGTTAGACATAAAATGGAGGTGAAATTCGTTTCTCACCTTAGACGCCGAAAGAAAAACATCAGGAATGTGTATATTTCGATGGATATCACCATGTTATGTTAAATTATAGAATAAAAGATACACCAGAGTATCTAGTGGTGTAGATATTTTCCTATAACTGACCTCGAAACCCTCGAATCGGTCGGTTGGATCGGAGGGTTGATCAGTGAGTTAACAATTCACTATCGTAAAACAAGCTATTGTTACCGAAACAGAACCAGGCTCGACAGTAAACATGACTCACTCTAATATCTTGGGGGCTAAGGAGATTTCTAAAATTGGATACTGGAATGTAAGAACTATGTATCAAGACGGAAAATTGGAAGAAGTAATTAAAGAAATGGATAATTATAAGTTGGACTTATTGGGTGTCAGCGAGTGTAGATGGACGGGGAAGGGCATAAAAAATATATTTCAGAAGAAAAAAAGCAAATTATATACTCTGGTAGTAATGATAATCGTCACACAGAGGGAGTAGCCATCCTAATGACACAGAAAGCAGCAGCATCGCTTATCAGCTGGGTACCTATCAATGAGAGGCTAATATTAGCTAGATTTCAGACACGATTTTTCAAGCTCTCAATTGTACAATGTTATGCACCAACTAACGACGCTCTTGATACCACAAAAGATGACTTCTATGAAGCACTTCTAAGTACCATCAACACAATACCCAAGCATGACATAATAGCAGTCATGGGTGATTTTAACGCCAAAGTAGGTGACAACAACGATGGAGTACAAAGATATCTCGGTACTCATGGCATAGGCTGTATGAATCAAAATGGCGAAAGACTTCTAGAACTTTGTGAAATATCAAACCTCGTTGTGGCAGACACCATCTTTCCACATAAGAATATCCACAAGATAACATGGAATTCACCTGATGGCAGAACTAAGAACCAGATAGATCACTTCTGCATAAGCGCTAAATTTCGCTCATCAGTTCAAGACGTCAGAGCATACAGAGGTGCAGAGATCGGAAGCGATCATAACCTCTGCATAGCTAAAATGAGAATTAAACTGAAGAAGTTATACCAACCGAATAAAAATAGAAGAATAGATGTACACAGACTGCAATCAAATGATATAAAGAAGGAATATAAATGTCAAAATGAACAACTATTTCGATGCTTTAGGCAAAATTGACAACGATATCACCACCAAGACAATCGATACTAAATGGGAACAACTGAGAACAGCAATGACAGAAGCAGCTGTAGCGACCACCGGATACCTAGTACATAAAAAGAAAAAAATGGATGAGAGAAGATACTTGGGATAAAATACAAGAAAGGAAAACAGCAAAACTTAAACTACTAGCGGCAAGTACACATAATGCAGTTGAATCTTGCAAACTAACTTATAACTTGTTAAATAAAGAAGTGAAGACAAAAACTCGAAGAGATAAAAGACATTTCATCAATGAACTGGCCGTAGAAGCTGAAAATGCTGCAAGAACTGGTAATAGTAGGTGCCTTTATCAAATTACAAAACAACTATGTCACCAGCCTACTGCTATGGAAACACCTGTTAAAGGTAAATTAGGGAATTCAATACCAACAGAAAAAGAACAAATGAAGAGATGGGCTGAGCACTTCATGGAGGTGCTAAACAGACCACCACCAACAGTAACACCTGATTTTAATAATGAAACACCCACAACCACCTTGCCAATAACTTGCGATGAATTCACGCTGGACGAGATCAAACAAGCCGTTAAAAGATTAAAAAATTTTAAAGCTGCTGGAGTTGACGAAATTTCAGGGGAAATGATTAAAGCAGTTAATGACAACAACCTCTTGAGAATTTTAGATATTATAAATGAAGTATGGAGAGAAGAACAACCACCACAACAATGGAAAGACAGTATTATTGTAAAGTTACCGAAGAAAGGTGATCTATCAGACTGTAATAACTGGCGTGGTATATCTCTATTATCAGTACCTGGAAAATTATTATGTTGCATGATGTTAGAAAGACTTAAATTGCATGCTGACGAAAAGATCAGAGAAGAACAAGCGGGTTTCAGGCCGAAACGATCATGTATTGATCAAATATTCACACTAAGAACAATTATAGAAGAATCAGTGGAAAGGCAATCGCCACTTATTATCACCTTCGTCGATTTTCAAAAAGCCTTTGATAGTCTACACCGCCCATCATTGTGGAAGATACTTACAATCTATGGTTTTCCAACAAAATATGTGAATATAATCAAAGCGCTATATGACAATGCAAGATGTTGTGTTAGAACAAATAAAGGGAATACAGAATGGTTTACAGTAGAAACAGGGGTGAAACAAGGCTGTATTATGTCACCACTACTTTTTGGAATAGCTATTGATTGGGTTATGAGAAACTATACCCACAATGAACAATTGGGTATAAAATGGACAAATGGAAAATTCCTGGGGGACCTGGATTTCGCAGATGATGTAGCATTCTTAAGTTCAACACCAAGACAATCCCAAGAAGCAATAAATAATTTGTGTCATCTCTCGGTTAAAATTGGTCTCCAAATAAATGCCTCTAAAACTAAAGCTATGAACTTTTCTAACGAGACCTTTGATATCATCTTGAACGGGGAAAAAAACTACAGAAAGTTGAAAGTTTCAATTATTTAGGCAGTAAAAAATGACTCAGGATGGTGACACAACAAGAGAAATCCATACTAGAATTGCTTTGGCAGCTAGCGCCTTCAATAGATTATCTAACATTTGGAAATTACGATCATTGAATATACATACCAAGCTTCGTCTGTTTAATTCAAATGTTATCTCAGTGTTAACATACGGCTGTGAGAGTTGGAAAATAACAAAATCATTGGAGAACAAGCTGAATACATTCGAGAACAAATGTCTTAGAAAACTCATGAACATCAGTTGGAAAGAATTCAAGACTAATCGACAAATAAGAGAAGACTCTAGGCAGAAATATGTCTCCGACTATATAAGGAAAAGACGATGGTCATATATCGGTCATGTCCTACGAATGCAAAACAACAGAATACCACTACAGGCGCTCACTTGGGTTCCTGAGGGTAAGCGGAAAAAAGGAAGACCAAAAGAAACAATCAGAAGAACAATAATAAGAGAAGGAAGAACGTTGGGCCTAAATAATGTGCAAGAGCTAAGAGGAGTGGCGTCACAACGAACAACCTGGAGAGCACTGGTTTCTGCCTTATGCGCCGTGTTTGGCGCTTAAAGAATTTATTATTATTATTATTATTAGCGGGCGAACGCAAAAAAAAAAAAAAAAAAAAAATTAAATATTTTATTAGAGGAAAAACAGAATTTTTTTTTTTAAATTAATGAAGGAAAATATCACGTTCAACCTCTGATGGGTTATAATTAGGATATATATTGTTTTCAATTCCAAATAATATGAACAACTGCCGATATGAGAAAGTGGCATCACACTTGTCAAATCATTGTAAACAGGGAAAATCACAACTACCAATTATGCCTATATGTTATAAAAAAAAATTCAAAAAAAAAAAAAAAAAAAACCAACAAAATCAAAAAGAAACTCTGAACAAGAATTTAATAGATTATGGGCGTATAATATATGACTCTGCTGCACATAGTAACAAGATTAAATTAGAATTCAGCATCAAGCTTTATGTATAATAGCAGATGCAATCAGATCAATATCAATGGGAGCTCTAGATGTGGCTTTAGGAATTCTACCCTTGGAATTACGGAGAAAGGAGTTAAGACTAAATTACATGAACAATGTTCAGTTACATAAGTTTCACCTAACATATACAGCATGTACCAAATGTCAAGGTTCCGAAGATTGTTATAGCCGGTAGTTGTAGTGAGGATAAGCTCTCACTGCAGATAAATGCTTCTATGGCACATTCCTCAAATAGCCTCTGACAACCAAGCCCAGCTCCTGGCCTTCATGTGTGGCTCAGTTTGAGCCCGGCGGAACTTTTTTCACTGACGGAAGAAGGGGCAAAGGCGAGCCACTGGCGCCTTAAAACCAGCAGCTTCGGGCAGATAGGGCTTTGTGATCCTTGTTTGGTAGCCTGTCTAAGAGAAGGTAAAACTCTCTGAATTCAAACCACCGCTGCCTTGCGTGAATATCCGTTTATGGGAAAGGCTTCGGGAGTAATCCCTAAGGATAAATCCGGAGTCAGAGTTCCTAAGGCAGTCTAATGTTGATTCGATATTATTCTGGCAACTCGTGCGACGTGGCTGGCACCAAACTGTATCGGATACAGCCGTTCCTTTGGATCTACCGGTTGCGTGGAGAGGGGAAACATGCTGCATGGGAAACAGCTTCATCTCCATATAACTGTGCCAAAGCTAGCGCCCTGGAGAGGACACTACAGCTTCACCCTAAAGCTGCCGGCAAAACACGGGAAGAAGCAGTTACCGGTTATAAGCATTTTGCCCAATTTGCGAAGGGTATGGCGCCAGGGGCTACTTCCGACAGTGGGAGAGGTTCTAGGATCTCACTGTACAGCTACCGCCCGCTTCAAGCTGGGCAGGCCCCAGTCAATTAGGTGTTGTTCCGCCACTGTCTTCTTTCCCCATTGGGTGCAATGGGATTAGGGTCAAACCTGAACTGTGGACATACAATTTTGCACCAAGCAATTACCATAAAACAAGAAGTGATGTTTCAATGACAGGTCATTAGTGCGAACCTCTATACATAACACCGGAAGTTTACCATGGGCAGTTCAGCCCATTAACGACGCAATCACTTTTATTGTTCCCCTATATACCAGTATTGGTCAGTCCAACAAGACAAAGACCTTAATACTGTGTTCAGTATGATAGTAGACTTAGAACAGTAAGAACAGGACAGAGGGTAGGTTTGGTATTGTATAAACATCCATAACACATAAGGAAGGGAAACCACGAGGCCTGCAAACAGTAAATTAATATGAAACAAATATAAAGGTATGTTATAAGGCACTCGCAGGAAATAAAGAAGTAGAACACTAGACAACAGAAAAACAACAGACACGAGTGGCCCACCCAGGACTCGAACCCTGGACCTTCCGTGCGACAACACCGCCTAGCTATGCAAGCGAATCACACTGTCCTCCCTGCCATCTACGCATCCCCAAAAAGGATGTTTCAATGACAGGTTCCCTTCCTTATGTGTTATGGATGTTTATACAATACCAAACCTACCCTCTGTCCTGTTCTTACTGTTCTAAGTCTACTATCATACTGGACACAGTATTAAGGTCTTTGTCTTGTTGGACTGACCAATACTGATATATAGGGGAACAACAGAAGTGATTGCGTCGTTAATGGGTGAACTGCCCATGGTAAACTTCCGGTGTTATGTATAGAGGTTCGCACTAATGACCTGTCATTGAAACATCCTTTTTGGGGATGCGTAGATGGCAGGGAGGACAGTGTGATTTGCTTGCATAGCGAGGCGGTGTTGTCGCACAGAAGGTCCAAGGTTCGAGTCCTGGGTGGGTGTTGCTGTCATCTTTGACGGAGTTTCAAACGTCGATTTATTGGTTGTATGTTTTTCACCCTGGTCAAAGTTGGGGAACTATGTCTTAACTTTGCTGTGTCAGGTTGATTAGGGGTTATCTCCCTTTTTGGTTCATTCATTGGGTTTGACCTTCATTGAGATAGGGTCAAAGGTAAACAGTTCTGGGCTATGTGCCATGCGCAGTTGTTGAGCGCTAAATTAGACTTCCGTCAGGTAGAGAGGTGAACTGGCTTCTGTGGGACGTGAATGTCCGTTGTATTTTGGGGAAGAAAAATCTTCGAAGTGACTGCGTTGTCAGTTTTCCCTAGTGATTTACTGTACGTCAGGAATGACGACAGTGTTGTTTCTTGTGTTCTGAGGATTCGTTTCAAGGTAACACCGACTTTATCATTACTATGCATTCGGTTGCAGAACTTGTTAAAGGCTTACCTAGCCTGTGAGAACAGTTCACAGTTCCTATAATGCAGAACCTATATTTTGTGCTCGAGGTAGCCATTTAAGACTATTCGTCTTCATATGATCAGAAGTCCAGTGACGAAGGTATATATGGTGGAAACCGCAGGTTGGCGGTATATTTATACAAACATTATAGCAGGGTTTATGCAACCTGCTTATGAAGAATACACAGCTGACGTCATATCGAGGTCCTGTGTTATGGCCACTATTCTACAGCATGAAAAGATGTAACTGGCGTGTTATGCCAAGTTGAACGACGGCCCTGGTAATAGGATTACATGAGTTAAGGGCTCGTCTTTTGTATGACGGAGTTATTAAGGTATCTGACGCGTTCAGTCAGGGATACCAAAGCGGCATTGTGAACTGTACATTAAAGAACATACCACTATTGACCAGGCCCACATATTTGAATGTTTACCAGCCTTAGAATGTCTGATATGTACCAAGCGATTTCAATTAACATGATGTACATGATCCTGTTTACACTGACTGTTCCTGTGTGATACTGCTGTTAGTCCTGTGAATAAATGTGTGAACTGTTACCAGTAGTTTCAACCATCATTGGCTTCCGTACGAGTGTGACTGGGTGCATTGTTTACCATATATGATCCTAAACACATTCGCGTCTCTACACACCCATGTCTCACATCATCATCATCATCATCATCGTACAAGGACCATGTATGCTGTCAGCGTGAGTGACCTAGATCTTCACCGCACCATTACACTGTTCAGGTGACATCAACACGCATACCTGGCCAACTACACATCTAAATTTACATCACGCATTAAAACCAACTAACATTTCTGGTGGACCAGTTCCGTGGGCTTTTCGGCTTCAATTTTGGTTTCTGCTACAGATTGGAATGATCAAGGTTGACAGCTTATAAATAACACACATCCAAGTTTCCAAGTTTTGGCTACACAGGACAGTAGAAATAGGTCATCGACTGTTGACCCACATAAACAGTGTTAGCATCTATGTGATAATGCTACATGAACCACAGTTGGTACAAGTACTGGAGTTAGCATCTAGGCAATATTGCAACGTGGACCACAGCTGCACACAAGTCGATTTCTTATTGTAAACAGTACCGCTGGTTGTTTACACGTTACAGCTGCACACAAGTCAAGTCCTTTTTGTAAACAGTACCGCTGGTTGTTTACACGTTACAGTCAACAGACTCTTCAACGTCTGAGCGTTCAAGTCACGTAGTTCGAGGTCAAGTGTTTTTGTAAACAGTACCGTCTACGAACTTTTCAACATTGGGTCTCAAGTCTCAACTATTTGTCGAGAAGGTCATAGTAACTTTATGTTCCTGAAGACCACTACATATTATCGTCGTACAGTGGATCTAACAGTCATTGCGCGCTTGACATTGTACTTCCGTGTTGACAAAGAACAAGAAAGTTACTTTAGTATCAGGTTGTCTATTGAGAGCGTTTTCTGTAGGGACTGCAAATTTTCTTAATTGGGATTTGCTAGCGACAATTGTTGCTATTTACATTTAGTTGTGACGCAGTGTACCTTTTCGTTGTTGTTGTAATATTTTTTCTGTTCTTTAATTTTGATTTGATTCGTTTGTATTTGTCTGCCTCTCCTTCCTTTCGTTTATTTCTTTACACCTTTTTGTTTATAACAGTGTTGCCATTTGTCTTGTTTACTTTTCGCAGTCATCATTACACATTTTTGTAACATTTTCCTTAGTTTCGCTGTATTGTTTATTTGACTTCTGCAAACGTTTTCGGTTGTTGTTCTGTATGTTTGTCCTTGTATTTATTATTGTCATACACAGTCTACATACATATACTTGGTCATGTATTATTATTATTATTAATATGGTACACTTTTCAGATAGAGATTATTGATAGAATATTATTATAAAGGAACAAGGTAACCATACAAGGTCTTTGACTAAGACTTGTCTCTCAAAGAGATTGAAATAAACTGAAGTGAGTTTACAAGTCTAATATTGAAGACCTGTCTCCCATTAAAGTGGGATACGGTAATTTATTTAATTTTTCAGGTTACTGACGAAGAAATGCTTGAAGCTGAAAGAAAGAAAGCTTCAAGCTGTTGTAGAGGAAAGAAAACTTCAAGTTGCTGCAGAGGAAAGAAAACTTCAAGCTGAGGAGAGAAAACTTAAAGCTGAAGAAAAAAGATTAGACAGAGAAGCCGAGGAGAGAAAGGAAAAAGCAAAAATGGAACATAATGAAAAACTCTTAGCTTTGGAGTTAGAGAAATTGAAATTGACAAATATGGGTGCTCATCAAGCAACTTCGGGTACGACAAAGGAGTTTGCTAGTAGGTTCAAATTACCTCATTTCAATCCTTTAAAGGACGACATAGCGGATTATCTGGATAGATTCCAATTTTTAATGGATACGCAACTAAGATAAAAAAGGAAAACTATGTCCATTTTTATGCAATACGCAGATAAAAAAGGAAAATATGTCGAACAACTGGTGGAATTTTTTACAGGTGAAACAGTGACTACTCTTATGACAATAGAGGAACATGACAGGACTGATTATGATGTGGTCAGAGCAGCATTACTAAAAAAATATCAACTAAAAGAAGAAGATTATCGTCTTCGTTTTAGGACAATGTTGCCAGAAAATGGAGAAAAAGGTCCTAACGATCTGGGTCGACTTCAAGCAGGCCTTTGACAAGGTGTGGAAAGATGGCCTCATTGCAAAACTTAGGAGAAGTGGAATCCAAGGCAACATGATGAAATGGATCCAGTCATACTTGCATAACAGGAGAACTAGAGTCACTCTTGACGGTCTGCAGAGCAGAAAAGTGTTGCTCCATCAGGGGGTACCTCAAGGAGGAGTAATTTCCCCAACACTCTTCCTTGTTTACATCAATGACCTGGTGAAAGATCTCCCTGCAGGAGTTAAAGCTGCCTTATATGCAGATGACCTAGTACTCTGGTGCGCTGATGAAAATGTCACCACAGCAAGTTATAGAATGCAGCGGGCAGCAGACATGCTAGTGTCATGGGCAGAGAAATGGCTTATCACAATAAACACAGACAAAACCTCCACAACACTGTTCTCCCTCGCCCCCAAGGACAAATCAGCTAACATACACCTAGGGACAACCGTGATCAAGGAAGAAAGCTACCCCACCTATCTTGGGGTGACATTTGACCAAAGGCTTACATGGAATAAGCATATTGAAAACGCAGAAGGAAAGGCCCGAAGACGACTAGGCATACTCAGAAAATTAGCAGGTACCAACTGGGGAGCAAATGAACGAAATCTAAAGAAGATTTATAATGGAGTAATAAGACCACACTTAGAGTTTAGCTCAGCAGCATGGTCATCAGCTGCTAACTCACATCTGCAGTCTTTGGACAAGGTGCAAAATCAAGCTCTCAGGCTCATTACAGGAGCCATGAACACTACACCAATAACAGAGATGCAGAAGGTTGCTGGATTACAGACATTGTCCCATAGAAGAGACACAAAAACCATGATCCAGATGGAAAAGTACAACAGTATGCCAATGCACCCAATGAAGGCAAGACTAGATGATCTGGCATTGGGACGTCTAAAGCGTAGCAGCTTTGTGCATCGGGGGAAAAGACTTATAAGACAGCATCAAGAAGACCTATCCATGAAGACAACACCACTGAAGCCCACCCTATACCCTGTACCATGGGAGCAGGCCAGCAGTGCCCTCCAAATTAATACATCAGTCAGTGGTCTCACAAGTGGATGTGAGTATAATGATCTGCAAAAACGAACTGCTACATTGAGTATGATCCAAGAAAGCTATCCCGATCAATCATGGATACATGCCTATACAGATGGATCAGCAACTAATGCTGTTTAGGAATGGAGGTGCCGGTATCTTTATCTCATATCCTGACAACCACTATGAGACTAGGCACATTCCCACTGGTAAATTCTGTTCCAACTATACAGCTGAGGTTCAAGCTCTAGAGCAAGCTGCAAATATGATTTATAACACCAACTCTGACTGCCACCAGGTAGTCATCCTCACAGATGCACTGTCTGTCCTGCAAGCTCTCAAGGGCGGTAAACTCCCGCATCTGAGAAATGAACTAAACAAGGTAGCTGCCAAAAAGAGAACCATACTTCAGTGGGTACCATCTCATTGTGGTGTACCCGGAAATGAAAAGGCAGATAAACTTGCAAAAAAGGGAGGAGAATGTGAACAAGAAGATAATGAAGTCACATACTTTGAGAAAAAAGAGAGCTATCCAGACTATCAGAAGAGAACAGAACCAACCCAAAGACGACTATCACACTCTCGACCGGCAGGGACAGATAACTATTTTTCGACTCAGGACAGGGCATAACAAACTGAATAAACACATGCACAAGCTACGATTGTCTGCTTCACCACTGTGCACATGTGGATTAAACGAACAAACTGCTGAGCATGTTCTACAGGACTGTCCTCTGTATGACCAGTTAAGAAAGATATACTGGCCGAATGACTCAACACTAAACTCAAAGCTATATGGAGTTAAAGAGGAACTTCAAACAACAGTCGAATTCATCATGAGAACTCGTCTGACGGTGTAATCATCAAAGATGCTTTTAAGTTTGTTCCCAGCAAGCAGCTGAGCACAGCTCTGTGTGATGTCACACACATCAATTTAGAACATTCTTTCCTTTTTTTTCTCACATAAAGCTACATTTACATTTCCAGTAAATGCGTGGGCACATTTTAATACATTTCATTTGTAATGATATTACTACTAATAATAGCAGTAATGCCGTTAGGAAAAAATAAGCAAAAAAGGGAAAATAAATATATTGTTTATTATATATAAATACAAAGCTACAGACTTTTATAAATGGGTGCTTGCGTAGAATAGAATTGAAATGATATGACAAGATCACTAATGTAGAGCTGATGACAAAAAAACTAGACAAGTGGCAGTGGAACAAGAGATGAGAAGAAGACGCTGGCGATGGATAGGATACACACTGAGGAAGTCTACCATTAGCTTTTACAAAGCAGTCCTCATTCTGGAATTCCCCAGGGAACGGGAGGCAGACCAAAAAAAAAAAAAAAACATGGAGAAGAGATCTAGAGACAGAAGTGAAAATAATGAAGAAGACGTGGAAATAATTTGAGCTGATAGCACGTGACAGGACTTGGTATGTGTTTGGCCTCTGCTCCTTGGGGAGCTAAAGGGAGTAATTGACTGATATATAAATAGTTTCAAAAATACAAATTTAATAAACAAAAACAAAGAAATACCATAACATGAAAGAAAAAGTTCAAATGAAAATTACAAAGACCTTTATAATGTAGCAATAATAATGATAATAAAAGCAGCACAGTAATTTTAAATATCTACACGTGAAAACTCTCAATAATAAAATGTTCACACTGTAAATAATCAAGAAATAAATAAACAGCAAATTTTTCTGTAAATAGCTATCAAAAAGTACCCAAGTAAATAGCATTTTGATGTAAATAAAACACAAAATGGAAAAACAAAGTTACACTGAATACCCTAATTATAACTGAAAATTAGGTTGAGCAGGGTAAAATCCCGAAAAGGTGGATTAGCAGAAGCAAGTGAAACTGACTGATGCTGTTCTGCTCTACCCTCATTTCTTTGAAACAAACAAACAAACAAACAAACAAACAAACAAATGACGCAGAATACTATCATTGGCGTGATGCTAACCACATCCCCCCTTGTGTGCCGATGGATTTTCTTATTCTGCGGTCCTCTCACACATTCATAAATGTTGTCTCAAAATGATGCTTGATGTGTTTGAAAAACTAACATATTTTTCGTTTATGGGCTTAACTTTTTATGAAAATCTGATCAATTAATCAATAAATTTGCAACTTAGCTTTGAATTATTTTAACTGATGAATTTTTAATACCATAGTTTTTATAAACTGATAAAAATATAAAAAAGCATGATCATAACATCATTTATAAGACTTCTGAACATTGCTCACTGCTTCATAATTAAATTTAAATAATGAATTTGCACTGTGATAAAGTAATTATTCCCATCAAAGCATGAGGTATTTTCTGTTTTAATGCTGGCAAAACAGAAAAATGAGCCAAAAAATGTGCAAAATATTATAAAATAAACTAGATCACGTTTTTGAAAACTCTTGGACTAAGAATGAGGTTTAGGAGAGATAGGAAACTCATACAAGAGAGGTTTTTTTCTTCCTCTAAGTATTATAACTTTTATAAATGTGGATGTCACTAACAGTACCATGCCCGCAATCTATGAGGACATTCGTCAACAGATGCCTCCTTATCATACGGTCAGATGCAATAATAAAGAAAAACCCACGGAACAGAACTAGACACCAAGCAATCCAACTGGAGATTAAAGAGATCAAATGGAGATGTACAGGACCCATCATCAGGAAATATTCACGAAGTATGATCAGACAATACCCGTTGCTGGAACCCACATGGAAGAAAAAAGTGGAGGCCAAAGTAAAACTGGAGAAAAACACTAGAAGAGGAAGCTAAGGTGAATGGGCTATTATGGGCAGAGTTGTAAAAGATGGCCCAAAACAGATATTTGTGATAAGCAACACTTATAGCCAACATGGAACAAAAAGGTGTGAGAGAGAATATTAGTAGTTATTTAATTACATATATGTTATAATTACATACTCCATAAACCATTATATATTAACTCTATCTACCCAAGAGACATGACGCTCCATGACATGGTTTATTATTCTGCCAACAACCTTTTGATTATAGTTAGCTTGGTTCATGTCTACACTTTATAATATAAAACAAACACATGTGTTGTATATAAGACATTACACACTTACAAAATATTCTCAAGCCAACTTACAATGATGTTGTATATTTTTATTTTTCCCCATAAAAGTTTGTTTACTGCTTGTTTTCGTGTCTGGGTAAAACCTAAAAGCTGCATGGGATAAACAGAGAAGTGTCATTTGCATATTTTCCAGGGTGACAGAATGCATCTTCCCACTTTTCATGTATTTGAATGGGGAAAACTTATTTTCTTTACACAATTTTCGTTTATGCATGAGTCTTAGGAATAAATATATCACATGATAATAAAATAACTTCTTACATGCTAAAACATCATATATGGGATAAATGAACAAAGCATTCAATGTGAGGAGGCACAACTTCATTTTAACTACATCAAGGAACAGTTCATGTACAAAAAGAATCTTAAATGTTTGATACATAAAACATTATGATTTAAAGTAAGTGCCAAAAGCTTTATTGATGACTTGGAAACCCTCTGGATTAAATTCAAGGATATCATAAAGACAGCTGCTGCAGAAGCATGTGGTGAAGCCGACTTGGGAACCAGAGAAAGAGGACACCTTGGTGGACAGAGGAAGTCAAAGAGAAAATAAGAGAGAAGAAAATGGCATGGAAACAATACTTAGGAGCTAAAAACACAACAGGACAAATGGAAAAATATAGAGAATATGTGACACTCAGAACAGAAGTAAAGAACAAAGTGCTAGCAGCAAAACAGAAGTCCTGGGAAGAATTTGGAGAAAAGCTAGAAAAAGATGCACAAGAAAACCAGAAATTGTTCTATAAGACCCTAAAGAACATGAGGAAGGAAAAACAATGCCCTCTCAAATTTATAAAGGACAAGCAAGGCAAACTGCTTACTGCCCCGAAGGAAGTAATGGAAAGATGGAAAGAATATTTCTCAGAACTCCTTGATGGTGAGCAAGGTCAAACATCAGAAATGATAACCACTAGCACAGAAGAGGAAACCAATGGTGATAAAGATGACATAAAGATGGAAGAACTGAAGGCAGCACTGGAGAAAATCAAGATGGGCAAAGCAGCAGGGCATGATGGTATAACACCAGAAATGGTTAAGTACATGGGAGCATCAGGCGACCTGTTACTCTTAAGGGTCCTACAGGCAGCATGGTGCAACAAGACCATACCAAAGGATTGGGAGATCGCCATCATAACACCAATTTTCAAAAAGGGTGACAATCGACAGTGTGGAAACCATAGAGGCATATCCCTTCTCAGTGTCCCTGGAAAAATCTACTCTAGAATCCTAGAGCAGAGACTCCGACGCCTAGCTGAGCCACAGTTGGATGAGGTCCAGTGCGGATTCCGAGCAAACCGAAGTACTCAAGACCTAATCTTCACACTCAGACAGCTGAGTGAAAAGGCCCTTGAGTATAAGAGTGAGATCCATCTTTGTTTCATAGATCTGGAAAAGGCGTTTGACAGGGTCCCTTGGAGCAAACTTTGGGACTGTTTGGCAAGGAAGAATATTCCAGCACCTCTGATTCATGCTATACAGAGCTTCTACAAGTCTTGCAGAAATTATGTGAGGACAGCAAACCATAAGTCAGAAGAGTTCAGGACCACCAGTGGTGTAAGACAAGGTGATATCCTATCACCTTACCTCTTCATACTCCTTATGGACGATGTCATCAAGGCATGTAAGGAGAGAACAAGAAAGTATTCAGTGGGGTACTGGAAGATGAGACAGGTCTATATTTCAGAGCTGGCATTTGCTGATGATGTTGCCCTGATTGCTAAATCAGAGGAACATCTCCAATCCAACCTGCAAGTCTGGAAGGAAGAGCTGGAGAAGAGAGGGATGGTCATAAGCAGCTCTAAAAAAAAATCCATGGTGATATCACGAGAAGAAAGAAGACATCAGATTAAGCTGGGAGAACAGGTCCTGGAGCAGGTCGACCACTTTAAATACCTCGGAGCTATTATAGACCGAAAGGGAGGCATCAAAGAAGAGTTGGCCACTCGAAAAGCAGCAGCTGGGAGACTTTTTCAGGCCATAAATCGAGGATTCCTCAGCAAGAGAGAGGTTGGTAAGAAAACAAAGATGGCTGTATACCGCTCCACCTATGTTCCAGTCTTGACATATGGATGCGAGTCATGGGCAATGACTACAACCCATAAAAGCCAGATCCAAACCTCAGAAATGAGGTATCTGAGGAAGGTGGTTGAAGTAACAAGAAGAGACATGGTACGCAACCAGACGATACGTCAAGGCCTAAAATGCCACCCCCTACAGACCCAAGTAGAACAGTCCCAACTAAGATGGTTTGGCCATGTCTGCAGAATGGGAGAAGATCGGCTAGAATGGATCCAGGCCAGGAGGAAGACAGCCGATAGAATAGTCTGGCGCTCTCTCTTCAAAACCTCTACACCTCACGGTAGAAGGGGAACGACTAAGTAAGTAAGCCAAAAGCTATTGTTCTTTGTACAGAAAACAAATAATTTTTACTCATTACAAGAATGGAAAACATCATTCTTACCAAGCAAAGCAAAAGCCTGAGAAGACATGAATAAGAAGCCTATGTACTGTACACTTGAAAACTAATTCTAACATCAAAATTCATCTAGTAACTGGTGCCTCAGAATAAAACCAAGATGGCAACTACAAAAACTGAACAGTCTGATAAAAGTCTCTGTTTACGTTTCTATTACATACTACTTGTGCCAAGAGAAAGGTCATGATTGGTGCAGTTAAATGATTTAAGATCTATGTTCCACAGATGAAATATGAATGATCAGTAACATTAGACTAATTGGGCAAATAGTCAGCACTCCTCCCTTTTCACTACTTGTGAACTAGTTAACCTCTATGCAGAAACCCTGTGCCACAACACTTCATTTGGTGGTCATTGCTGTAGCAATTTATTTTGCATGATGAAATTGCTAGCTAAACTCACAACTCTTCATAGAAAGCTTCTACAACCATGGTTCCCAAAGTGGGGAATGCTGCCGCAAAGCTAACGAGGCTTGAAGCCACTGCACGCTAGCAACTGAAATTTACTTGCGCCCGACACCTCAAATAATATACGCCACATGTTGCCTGTAAGCCACTGTCCCTTCACCAATACAACGAAAAACTCAATTTATTGCGGACTTAGAAAAATTTTCACTTTCCGGATGTGTTCTGCAACGCAGGTGGGAATAGAGTTTACTGTCCCGAGTTCCATAGCCCATTGGGGTTGTTCCACAGCCAGCATGATGCCTTGTCTGCAGTTTCACTAAGCCTCTTTGGTGCCCTTGTTCTCGACTGTCCCCTCAGCCCCAAGTTTCAATAAATCATACACTGATGCAGCCACGAGCAGCCAGTTTGGCTGCAGCTGCGCAGATATAAAACATAGCCCTCCCTGACCGCGGCAACCCAGATATTTAGGCTATTTTAGCGTGAAGCAGTCTTTTCAGTTATTATTATTATTCATTCTTTTTATTAGAGGAAAAATAGATTATGGAAGTATAATATATGACTCTGCTGCACAGTAACAAGATTAAATTAGACAGAATTCAGCATCAGGCTTTATGTACAATAGCAGGTGCAATCAGATCAACATCAATGGGAGCTATAGAGGTGGCTTTAGGAATCATACCCTTAGAATTACGGAGAAAGGAGTTAAGACTAAATTACATGAACAGAGTTATGTTAGATAAGTCTCACCCAGCACATACAGCTTTTACCAGATGCCAACTAACAACTCAGGCCAAGCCAATGAATAATAGATACCCTACAGGATGGAAGTGTATGGAGGAAATTGTCCATCTGGGTACATTAATTACATCAATTAATAAAAGTTGTGAATACAAGCTGGTGGTTCCGCCCAGGGAGATCAAGAAACCAGACACGGACTACCACCTGGCAGAAATACTTAAGAAAACAAATAATATAGAAAATATTAAAGACACAGCCAATAAATATATACAACAACTATCAAAAGACAACATTACTGTGTACACAGATGGATCCAAGGGAGAGGATGGCAAATTGGGGATAGGAATATATATTCCAATATGGAAAATGGCAAAAGAATATAGCATCACGGAAAATACATCCATTTTCACTGCAGAGATGGTGGCAATACTAAAAGCACTAGAAATATTCTCTAATAACCCTCCCAAAAAATTAACAGTTTTAACTGACTCTCTTTCAACAATTAAAGCACTTAGAAACTTACGAGAATGTAGTAGACCTGATATAGCAGAGGAGATATTTCTGGCTACTACATACTTATATTCCAGAGGATGTTCAGTCTTAAT
Organism: Oreohelix idahoensis; assembly: GCA_024509875.1. NCBI lineage: Eukaryota > Metazoa > Mollusca > Gastropoda > Stylommatophora > Oreohelicidae > Oreohelix > Oreohelix idahoensis. Next base: position 146,106 of record JAMPIV010008337.1, on the reverse strand, counting down.
TGCTTGGATACCTTCACATGTTGGCATAGAAGGAAATGAAAAGGCAGATAAAGAAGCCAAGAAAGGTAGATCTGATAAAAATCTAATAAATGTAGGGATGAGTAAATCAGAAATTAAGAGCTTAATTAAAGATTTAATAACAGATGAATGGAAAGCAGAGTGGGATAAAAATCTGAAAGGAAGACATGCATATAAGATGTTCAAGGCTCCAACAAGAAAATGTCAAATATCTAGGGAATTGAAAATTCCCAGTAATAGGAAACTTCTCAGACTACAGCTGGGAAAGGGCTATTTCAGAATAGAAGAACCTTACTGTGCAGGATGTCTTCAAGACAATAATATAGAACATTTCTTGTTAAAATGTAAGAGGTATGACCAAATGAGAATACCAATATTAGATTATTTGCGGGGCAAAGTCTACAGACAGGGGGTATGATGTGCTGGTGTTGTGGGTAGTGGGTTTCCCCCCTTGCTTCACCCTAGGCCTAGTGAATTCTGTTCATGAAAGGAGCGACCATTGCGGTGTTAGTCTCTTGGCCTAGCAAAACCTCTCATACCCCAAGATCGTTGTGCGTGGTGAAGAGCCACACCCTCCTCGAGGTAGTCCTGGTAACTGAGGGTGCGAATCCTCAGGCTAAACACAACGGATCTAGAGGAGCAAACCTCGATAATAAAACCGGTGCACTACACCGTACACGCCCTCTGTGGGTGGGAAGGAGCCAGATGGATACTGAACAAGTCTTGGGAGTGGGAACGAGTGTGGACTGCTCCCTGAAGATCGGAACCCATCGTACAGGCACAGAGACTCAGGACGTGACGATCCTATTGCCTTCAACTCTTGGTCACATGCCTAGAGCCTTGGAGAACTCGGCGTAACCAGCAGGCAATTTGGTGGCGGGGAAAGTCCTCGATGCGGCCGATGCTGGGCCCACTGGCGCGTGGACACGTCCCGATCCCCATCGAGACTTACCCGGGGAGCCCACCCCGGCTCAAAAAAGCAGAGAAGGCCACTCTCCAAACCTCCGATGTCTTGCGGGCAGTGTTAGGATGTGCAAGAACATGGACAGGAAGACTCCACAACTTCCCCACTGAAGACACGCCCACGGCGACCGTTGCCTCAACTGGCTGTGTGTGGTGTACCCGGAAACGGGGCCTCCCAGTACTGAGACACAGTTAAGTCCCCGATGTCATTTATCGGTGCAGAGTTGAGAGAGATGGCTGAGCATCACAATCCCCCCTGTGTTGCAGCATGATGAGAACCCAGAATTGCACACTGAGCTTGGGGGAAAAAATCACTTGGGCACCAGACTTAATACTGGCTCTTGACTGGATGGCCGCATGCAGGAGATTTCTACAATGGGGGGTTGGCAGGTGGTGGGTATCTGGAAGTGGCTCTGTGCAGGACGTGAGGATTCCTTTGGTGAGCCCAGAACCAGAGCACAGCATTGTGCAAGCTCTGCATAGTTGGAGAGCCCCCTGGATGACGGGGAATGCACAGTGTGCTACCCCACCTGTCCCCAACTGCTAACTTAGAACCAGAAGTGGGGTCCTCTGTATGCGTGCCAGGCCAGGATAAAATGTCTGGGAAAGAGACTGGAGCTCAGAACTCCCTAACTCAAGTTGCAGGATGGCAGGAAAGACAGGGCTATTTTGAAGATAATGCAACCATATTTTCACCATACGAGCTCGGACGCCGCCTCGGTAAACAAGGTCCGCGCAGAGCAGTGACACCCCCAGGCTGCTTGCGAATAGTCTACTACTGGGAACATAAACAGATTAGGGATGAGCCCACTCTCCCGTTGAACAGGTGCTAAAGTCATAGATACTGGGCCAGAAGGCGCACCGGAAACCACAGTATCACGCAACTCGCTTTTTTTTTTCTATGGAGAGTACACCGTCAAATAAATCTCGTACTGGTGCTCGCCCTGTGGAGCTCCACCAGGCAGGTGCAGTGCCGGGCTCTGAGCCTCGACAGAGCCCACCCTCAGCTACTGGAGGACCCTCTAGACCGTCTTGTGGAGTCAGCAGACGGCGGAGGAGAACTACGGACCAAAACAAAACAGAAAAAGAGAAACCCAGAGTGCCACTTGTCATGATGCACTGGAATGCAGAGGGAGTGAACAGCAAGCAGGCTGGATACAGCAAAAAGACAGAGCTGGAAAACATCTTGTATGAGAAGCAAGTCAGTGTTTGCTGTATCCAAGAGACTCACTTGAAAGCAGATCAAACCTTTAAAATAAGGGGATATCAATGCTTCAGATCCGACAGAAAAGATAGACGAAAAGGAGGAGTACTTACTCTTGTAAGGAATAACATTCCTGCACACGAAAGGAAAACCTTCATGGATGGAGCAGAATATCAGCTGTTGCAGATAAAGGTAGACAAGATGGAAATAGAACTCCTGAACTATTACTGTCCGAACAACAAACCCCGAGTCTCAGCTCTATACAGGTACCAGCCACCAACTTTATAGCAGTTGGAGACTTTAATAGCCACTCCCAGAGCTGGGGCTATAACCATCTGGATCACAGAGGTGAAGAGGTTGAAACTTGGCAAGATGATCACTCCCTAATCCTAGTCAATAATGCCACAGATACTCCTACCTTCTACTCCAGAGGATGGCCCACAACTTCAACACCAGATCTTGCCTTCTCCACACCAGATATAGCTGGATCTATTAGTAGAGAAGTAGGAGACCAACTAGGGGGAAGCGACCATCGCCCAATCTTTCTTACTGTCCAGAGTGCAACTCTCAGTACAGGCCCAGCCATTACAAGATGGAACTACAAAAAAGCCAACTGGGGTTTATTCAGGCATCAGGTGAACACGCTGCTGTCTACCCTCAAGGTACAGAACAGAGACATTAATGAAGTGTAAAAGACTTCAACAGATGCATACTACAAGCTGCAAAAGAAACCATTCCCAAAGGATGCCGGCGTAACTACATACCATACTGGTCCAGCACACTCCAAGAACGTCAGGAAGCCATGGACAGGCTAGAAAGGACGCAGAGTCTCAGCCTTCACTTGAAACTCACAACAAATGGAAAAAGGCTGTAGCAGAGTTTCAGAGAACAAAGCTAGAAGAAAAACGGAAAAGCTGGAGAACTAAAACGGCATCGCTGAACCTTGAGAAAGACGGCAGAAACTTTGGAGATTAGTCAAGTCTCTAAATGAAGAGCGTTCCTCACCTAGGCAGACTATCACATTGGATGAAGGTGGCAAACTTTTCAGAGGAAAACAAGCTGCAGACTTGTTTGCTAGAAGATACAGTTCAGAAAGCAACTTACCCATTAACATAGATCATCAGAGAGAGATAAGAAAAGAAATACTGGCAACCATGGGACAGACAGATACTCCTGCCCCAATGAGGGAACCCATCACACTAGGAGAACTACAGAAGGCTATTTCCAAGCTTAAGTTTCAAAAGTCACCCGGCCCAGACAAAATCAGCAACGAAATGCTAGTACATCTGCGCTCAGCAGCAAAGACAAAACTGCTTGAGATATTCAACCACAGCTGGTTGAAAGGAACGGTACCCCAAGTATGGAGAGCAGCCATCACAATACCCATACTAAAGAAAGGGAAATGTAAGACCGAGGCTGCAAGTTACCGGCCAATCAGTCTCACAAGCTGTGTTGGGAAGACTATGGAGCGAATAGTCAACCACAGATTGAAATGGTATTTAGAGTCTGAGCAGATCCTGGTGCCGGAACAAGCTGGATTTAGAGAAATGCTACAGTATAGAAGACCAAGTTACTTACTTGTCTCAAGCAATAGAAGATGCCTTCCAGGAGAAGAAAAAGGTCCTAACGATCTGGGTCGACTTCAAGCAGGCCTTTGACAAGGTGTGGAAAGATGGCCTCATTGCAAAACTTAGGAGAATTGGAATCCAAGGCAACATGATGAAATGGATCCAGTCATACTTGCATAACAGGAGAACTAGAGTCACTCTTGACGGTCTGCAGAGCAGAACAGTGTTGCTCCATCAGGGGGTACCTCAAGGAGGAGTAATTTCCCCAACACTCTTCCTTGTTTACATCAATGACCTGGTGAAAGATCTCCCTGCAGGAGTTAAAGCTGCCTTATATGCAGATGACCTAGTACTCTGGTGCGCTGATGAAAATGTCACCACAGCAAATTATAGAATGCAGCGGGCAGCAGACATGCTAGTGTCATGGGCAGAGAAATGGCTTATCACAATAAACACAGACAAAACCTCCACAACACTGTTATCCCTCGCCCCCAAGGACAAATCAGCTAACATACACCTAGGGACAACCGTGATCAAGGAAGAAAGCTACCCCACCTATCGTGGGGTGACATTTGACCAAAGGCTTACATGGAATAAGCATATTGAAAACGCAGAAGGAAAGGCCCGAAGACGACTAGGCATACTCAGAAAATTAGCAGGTACCAACTGGGGAGCAAATGAACGAAATCTAAAGAAGATTTATAATGGAGTAATAAGACCACACTTAGAGTTTAGCTCAGCAGCATGGTCATCAGCTGCTAACTCACATCTGCAGTCTTGGGACAAGGTGCAAAATCAAGCTCTCAGGCTCATTACAGGAGCCATGAAAACTACACCAATAACAGAGATGCAGAAGGTTGCTGGATTACAGACATTGTCCCATAGAAGAGACACAAAAACCATGATCCAGATGGAAAAAAGGTAACAACAGTATCCAATGCACCCAATGAAGGCAAGACTAGATGATCTGGCAATTGGGACGTCTAAAGCGTAAGCAGCTTTGTGCATCGGGGAAAAGACTTATAAGACAGCATCAAGAAGACCTATCCATGAAGACAACACCACTGAAGCCCACCCTATACCCTGTACCATGGGAGCAGGCCAGCAGTGCCCTCCAAATTAATACATCAGTCAGTGGTCTCACAAGTGGATGTGAGTATAATGATCTGCAAAAACGAACTGCTACATTCAGTATGATCCAAGAAAGCTATCCCGATCAATCATGGATACATGCCTATACAGATGGATCAGCAACTAATGCTGTTAGGAATGGAGGTGCCGGGATCTTTATCTCATATCCTGACAACCACTATGAGACTAGGCACATTCCCACTGGTAAATTCTGTTCCAACTATACAGCTGAGGTTCAAGCTCTAGAGCAAGCTGCAAATATGATTTATAACACCAACTCTGACTGCCACCAGCTAGTCATCCTCACAGATGCACTGTCTGTCCTGCAAGCTCTCAAGGGTGGTAAACTCCCGCATCTGAGAAATGAACTAAACAAGGTAGCTGCCAAAAAGGAACCATACTTCAGTGGGTACCATCTCATTGTGGTGTACCCGGAAATGAAAAGGCAGATAAACTTGCAAAAAAGGGAGGAGAATGTGAACAAGAAGATAATGAAGTCACATACTTTGAGAAAAAGAGAGCTATCCAGACTATCAGAAGAGAACAGAACCAACCCAAAGACGACTATCACACTCTCGACCGGCAGGGACAGATAACTATTTTTCGACTCAGGACAGGGCATAACAAACTGAATAAACACATGCACAAGCTACGATTGTCTGCTTCACCACTGTGCACATGTGGATTAAACGAACAAACTGCTGAGCATGTTCTACAGGACTGTCCTCTGTATGACCAGTTAAGAAAGATATACTGGCCGAATGACTCAACACTAAACTCAAAGCTATATGGAGTTAAAGAGGAACTTCAAACAACAGTCGAATTCATCATGAGAACTCGTCTGACGGTGTAATCATCAAAGATGCGATCGCAAGAAGAAGAAAAGAAGAAGATTATTTGCAAGCATCCAACTTACCTATAAATATAGAAGAGGTGTTGAGAATTGACAGACCTAGGGAACTGCATCATATAGTCAAACAATATTTAACACGAACACGTGTTAATATATAGGCCTAGTGGCTGGGAATGTGAAGGTCTGATGCTGTTCTTACAATGCATGTGACTTTAGACAGATGAAAGTCAATTGAATATCTGTTGGAGTCCGTTATATGACTGGAACCACCAGGCCTTTACACCCCTCCACTTTAATATTGTTCTTGTTCATAGTTTCTTCTTGATTTTGTTTGTTTGTTTGGTTTTTTTTTTTCTTTAACGTATAAGCACAATTGTGATTATCCCTATTTACATTGATTTGACAAATGTGATGCCAGTTTCTCATGTCGGCAGTTGTTCATATTATTTGGAATTAATTTCCTATTACTCGTACCTTTTTGCTCCGCAGTGAATATGTGTAGTTAAGTGTTCTTTCGTAGCAGTTAGGGTTAGATTTAGGGTTAGTATTAGGGTTAGGATTAGGGTTTGGGTTAAGGTTAGTATTAACCCTAATTCTAACCCTAACTGCTACGAAACAAGACATATCTACACATATTCACTGCGGAGCAAAAAGGTACGAGTAATAGGAAATTACCTTTGAAACATGTTCAAAGTACATTACCTTGAATCTGGCAGAGTGAGCTTTTCCTCGCGAAGCGAATTGTTTCAACGTTGTGTAAACTGTGTGAACGGCGTTAAATCAACTCAGAAGCAAGTTTGACTTAGCGCCAAGGTTGCCACTCAAGTTCTAGAGATAAACCCAGATTTTCTTCTTTAAAAAACTCAGAAATACCCAGATTATTTTATGCCTCAAATACACGGGATAGACGATGCTTACACAATCTTTTAGTGCAACTTTAGCACAAATAAGCTGTGTGCTACCAATTTTTATTTATTTCTTCATTTTTATTTTATTTTTTATTACCAAAAATTCACAATTATATAAAAATGCTTTTATCAACACCTCAATATATGAACTCTTGAAAATGAGATATTTTAACAGTAACATACTTACAGTAGTTACATTAACAAAATGTTCTACAAATCAAATATAAAATGTTAGTTGTAACTTGTTACTGTTGAAAATTTTCACTTGTCAGCGACTCGGCATCCATGTCGACAACTTCTCCTTCGTCAAGATCATATACATGAATTGACAACGTGGAATCTTGATTGTGGAGCAATTTTGCCTTGGTTTGATGAAAAACTTGTTAATGTTCAGAGTTTTGCTTTTGGCTTCGAAGTTTTTCATGTGCTTCTGTGTGCTTTTATGTGTCAATAAAGCTGTTTTGTTGACATTAGTTGATGTACCGGAACAGACCGTACAAATTGCAGCATAGCGATTGCCAGAGTCCGGCTTTATCCAATCTTTCAGTTCGCTTTCTGTTAGCCATTCCTCACAAAAAGCCTGCTGATACCATGGCTTCACTTTTTTACGCGGTGGCGTGTGTGTTGTCATGCTGCTACAACTACATAACGTACCTTCATCATCGCTTATTTTATAATCTTAATTTTAGTTATTTTTTGACCCAAAAAATGCTGTTTATCTGCTTAAGTCTAAAATTTTAAAAGAATACTTTAAAAAACATCGCAAAAATGACTGAGTATTGTAGATGACAGCCATTAACAGAATAACAGGAAATAGATAGCTGATGTAAACGAGTAAAAAAAAAACAACGTCATTGATGTGGTTAAATTAAACAACAAGAAATAAATTTAAGTGGAATAAAAAATATATAGCACATAATTTTTTTACAACTGAAAAGTGCGTGGAAAACCCAGCTTGTAAGCAAGGAATGGAGGAAGGCGAACGGAGTCTACATCCCGAAGGAGCAAAATTCCACAGACATCAGTCAGTTCAGGCCAATCTCACTACTCAATGTGGAAGGGAAGATATTCTTTTCAGTGATGGCGAAAAGACTCACTACATACCTCCTGGCAAATGGGTACATTGACACTACCATTCAGAAAGGAGGTATCCCAGGTACACCAGGATGTCTAGAGCATGCCACAATGATCTGGGAAGCAATCCAAAAGGCAAAGTCTGGCAGAACAAACCTCCATGTAATCTGGTTGGATTTAGCGAATGCTTATGGATCCGTTCCACACCAGATGTTGTGGCAGGCCCTAGAAATGTATCATGTTCCACAAGAGATTGCAGCAATGCTGAAGCTGTATTTTGCAGGGTTTGCTGTCAGATTTTCAACCAGAGAGTACACAACGAAGTGGATTGGCCTTGAAGTTGGAATTGCGATGGGATGTACCATCTCTCCGATACTATTCGTGATGGCTATGCAGGTAATCCTCAATGCGGCTGAAGGAATGGCTATAGGTCCAAAGCTCGGTGGAATGTGCCACATGCCACCGCTCAAAGCATTCATGGATGACACAACAATTCTGACATCAGATGAACATCAGGCCCGGAGGATGTTAGCACGCCTGGATGAACTAGTCAGCTGGTGCAGAATGAGCTTCAAACCCAAGAAGTCGAGAAGCCTATCAGTCAGGAAAGGGAAGATAGCAGAGGTCATATTCACGGTTTCCAACCAAAGAATCCCTACTGTCATTGAGGAACCTGTTAAAAGTCTTGGCAGTGTGTACGATGCCTCATTAAAAGACTCAAAGGCAGTGCAACAGACAATAGAAATGGCAGACAGAGGGCTACAGATCATAGACCAAAGCAGAATCATGGGAAAGTTCACACTGTGGTGCCTCCAGTTCATGTTGATACCGAAGTTGCTGTGGCCACTGCTTATATATGAAATAAGCACAAGTACAGTGGAAGCCATAGAGCAGAAGGTCAACAAGTTCATGAGAAAATGGCTAGGGTACCACCAGGTCTGTCAGATGTAGCACTGTACTGCAAAAAGTCAAAACTTCTGCTTCCTTTCAAGTCAGTTGTTGAAGAGTACAAAGTTGGAAAGGCAAGGCTTGCAATGATGCTACGCGAGTCAGCTGATGACGTGGTTAAGTCCATTCAGCCCACGCTGAAAACGGGAAGGAAGTGGAAAGTGGAAGAAGCTGTTGATGCTGCCCAAGAGTCACTCAAACTGAGGGAGGTAATCGGATACACACATACGAATAGACGGGGATTTGGTCATGGAGACATCTGCTGGTGGTCCAAGGCATCAAGCAGGGAGCGCAGAGACATGGTAGTTCAGGAGATACGAGAAGCTGAGAATGATAAGAGGTTGCAAAAAGCAGTGCAGCAGGCCCAACAAGGCCAATGGACTACATGAGAAGGAGCCCTGCAGAGGTCCTTGACATGGAATGATATATGGCATATGGCACCTCTTAGGCTCAGCTTCGTTGTCAGATCACTCTATGACCTGCTGCCGTCGGCCACCAACCTTGTGAAATGGGGAAAGTCGGATGATGAGCAGTGCCCCCTGTGCCAGGGGAGGCAGACACTAGAACACGTGCTCTTAGCGTGTAAGCTGTCATTAGGGCAAGGGCGATACACTTGGCGCCATAACAAAGTGCTAAATGAGCTTGCTGCGACAATAGATCTGGCAAGGATGAAGGCGAATAGCAAACCCAGGCCGAGGACCGCAAATACTTACTTTCTGAGGGCAGGAAAGTCAGCACACCCCAAACCGAATAAACCTGGTAGCAGTTTACCATCTCTTCTTGACTGTGCAAACGATTGGGAGATGGCGGTAGACCTACCTGGACGAGGGGCATATCCAGAGAGTATCCGAAAATCGCGGAGACGGCCGGATATAGTGCTTCATTCTTCAGCAACGCTTCAGGTCATACTGATTGAACTAACCGTGCCATTTGAATCCAGATTAGACGAGCAACATTCGTTCAAAGCAGCCAAGTATAGTGATCTGGCCGCGGATCTGAGACACGATGGGTTCACTGCAAGGGTCATGGCTGTTGAAGTGGGCGCAAGAGGGCTTGTGGCTGCATCAGTGTATGATCTATTGAAACTGTTGGAGCTGAGGGGACAGTCGAGAACAAGGGCACTGAAGAGGCTTAGTGAAACTGCCGAAAAGGCATCAGGCTGGCTGTGGAACAACCGCAATGGGCAATGGAGATCGTAACAATAAACGCTGCGGTACAGAAAACACCAGTAATTTTTCTAAGTCCACAATACGCTGAGTTTTGTGGTGGACTAGTGAACGGGCTGCGACTCAGGGGCGTTAGGCGGTGTAAACTATAAGGGGTGTCAGTATCAAAAGTCCAGTGGGGAACGCGCAGTGGCTAGACTCGTTGACTTCGTGATGGTGTCTCAGTGTGTGCGACGGAACGAACGGAATAATTTGTCTTCTCTTTGTTACTTTCACAATTGCCTCCACGGCTGGCGGAGTTGTGGATTTTAAAGTTGCTACCATAAGTGAAATGGGTTCATTTTCGATACAAGACAACAGGAAGCTGAGACGCTTGGGAGTCATGACCCAAGAAGTGTAAAGGAGTGGCATCAGACATTTCTTCTGAAAGATTGCTTCCTTTTAAATAAAGGGTTCAACCTCTGACTCACAATTGTGGCATAGAAAATAGCTCACAATTGTGCATACGTTAAATAATAAAATAAAAAACAAACAAACAAACAAACAAAATCAAGAAGAAACTATGAACAAGAATAATATTAAAGTGGAGGGGTGTATAGGCCTGGTGGTTCTAGTTATATAACGGACTTTACCAGATATTTAATTGACTTTCATCTGTTTAAAGTCACATGCATTGTAAGAACAGCATCAGACCTTCACATTCCCAGCCACTATATATTAACATGTGTTCGTGTTACATATTGTTTGACTATGTTTGTATCGCTCTGTAAAGAGTTTCCTATCATAAATATAATGTATAATGCTCAGTGCAAAGAATATACATACATTGTAAATGCCAATTGTCAAATATACCCAGATTAATGCAGATTTGGGGGGAAAATACCCAGATACCCAGACGGAAGCCAACAAACCCAGATCTAGTTTAAAAAAATACCCAGCTGTGGCAACACTGCTTAGCGCGATAACTCCAAGGGAGGTTACTCTCAATTCAAACGTAGTAAAGAGCGCATGGAACAGTCACTTTCAGCAATCTGCCGCGCTCTGGGCATGGTCGCGCACTGGTACGTATACTCTATGCATCCTAGGTATGTGAAGGTGTCTGTCTGTTCCAGTTGTTGATTCCTTATTGTTATGTGCTTGGGGTTGTTCACATTGAGCGTCACGACCTCTGTCTTCTTTAGATTGATGTTCAGACCCACCTGCTGGCTATACCAATGTCATCTGCATATTCCAGATCTTTCAATGTAGACAACATAGTCCATCTTATTCCTCTTGGACTGTTGTCTGTCGCATCACCCAATCTGTGACTTTAAAACACAGTGGTTGATAAGGGGCATCCCTGTCATACTCCTGTCCATCTCAAAGGTTAGGTTGCTCTGCCCTACGCTACACGCAAAGTTGGCATAGAGGCTCTATATCAGCGGTTCCCAACCTGGGGTACGCGAAAAAAAAATGAGTAATGGTGGAAAAAAGATACACATGTCAACAGTGTAAAAGACAAGTCAAAAGTTGTGAAATTAATTCAACGCTATACTATACAACATGAACTGTGTGAGACAATCTCCGCCGTTTTTCCTGCGCGCCACTGGCGTGCTGTCTGCATAGACTGGCGTGTGTGAAAATCTATGGCGTTTCGTGTGACCACAATTCAATATTTTTACCCAATAGTCTTCATTATGATGACTATGGGTTTATAGTTGTGCCGTTGAATATTTCATCAAAAATATGACTTGTTTGATCTTCCACACTATCTATGAACGTCTAATGTCCTGGAAGTAATAGTGTCCATTCTTGACCCAAATTTTACAAACGTGAGACAGTGTTTCTATATACGGTAGTTTTTGTCATTGTTTTAACTTAACTTAGTGATTAATTGTTCAATTCGTGTATTATCAGATATGGATCAGTGGTTGAAAACCGGCACAGTAAAAAAGCTGAAACATAATGTGGAATGTGATCAGTCGCCAAGTACTTCTCAGGACACGCCTAAGACTTTGGTGCAGGATAGTGAAAAGACACGATCTTCAGTTTTACATAGAGCTAAAAAGAGAAAATACAGTGACAAATACATGAAGTATGGGTTTTCATTTATAGGAGATGAGGACTGTGCTAAGCCCCACTATGTAGTGTGTCGGGAAGTATTATCCAATGGTAGCATGAAACCTTCGTTACTCTTGCAGCATTTACAAACAAAACACCCCAGTTATGAAAACAAGGAACGCAATTTTTTTCAGCACCTATCGAAACAACAGAATGTGACATCGTACTTGTCGTCAGCTACAAAGATAACGAAAATGCGATTGAAGCTTCCTACCATATTAGTTATCGTATTGCTAAATGTGGTAAAAATCATATTATAGCTGAGAATTTAATTTCTCCTTGTATAAAAGATGCCGTTCTGTGCATGCTCAGAGAGGAACATGTTCGCAAAATGAACGCTATCCCTCTTTCGAACAATACTATTTCTCGAAGAATGAAGGATATGTCTGACGATGTTGAAGCGACAATAATAAGTAGAATTTAAAATAGTAAATTCTTTGCTATTCAAGTTGACGAAAGCACAGATATTGCTAATTTCGCTGTTTTGCTTGTTATTGTGAGTTATTTGAAAAGCAATGACGTTAAGAAAACCTTTTGCTTTGTCATCCTCTGTCAGGGCTTACAAGAGGTGGGGATATATTTCATGCTATTGATTCTTATTTCAAAAAAAAGGACATTAATTGGTCTTCTTCTTCTTCCTCGTTCGTCCTGAAAAGGACGTTGGTTGCGTTGTGTCTGTTTCCAGACACATCCGACTTTAGCACGGCATTTTTTGGGACCAGCTTTGCCATCCCTCTTCGATCCCTACTCTCTCAGCCAGACTGCAGTGATGCAGCCTGTTTCCAGGACCACCACTTGGAGGTGGAGTAGGGTCTTGGTCAGCTCTGGTTCCCTGACGCAGGCAGTCAAGCTATGGGTCGCTGACTGCATTCTCTGTTGTAGCGTCTTTGGGTCCCATTAATTGGTCTAATTGTTGGGGACTATGCACTGACGGAGCCAAGTCTATGTCAGGTTGCTACTCCGGTCTTCGCGCTCGTGTCACGAAGGTAGCCCCCAATATAACCTGGAGCCACTGCTGCATCCACAGGCAAAGCCTTGCATCTAACCGCCTCCCTGGTGAATTAAAAGTCGTTCTTGATGAAGCTGTGAAAGTGGTTAATTTTATAAAGTCAAAAGTCTACAAACTCGAGGCTTTTGAAAGCACTGTGTGAAAAGATGAATAGTCTTCATTCTACCCTGCTCCTTCATACACAAGTAAGGTGGCTCTCTCGTGGTAAAGTCCTTACCCGGCTGTTCGAACTTAGACATGAAGTCCAACTTTTTTTTGAAGACTATCCTTTCCAACCTACTTCAAAGTTACACGACTGTGATTGGCTTCAGAGTCTTGCATACTTATCGGATATTTTCCTACAAATAAACAAACTAAATTTGGCTTTTCAGAATAGCTCGGTAACGATCTTCATGTTTCAGACAAAATTGAATCTATGATTAAAAAATTAGATTTTTTGATGTCGTGTATTGAAAAAGGCCAGCCTGAGGTATTTGAAACTCTGCACAATTTCCTATCTGAGAACGAGCTGCACCTCTCCCAGGAAATAAGCGAGAAAATAATTGAACACTTGAAAGGGCTAAAATCATCTTTCGAGAAGTACTATCCGAAACCTGGAAAAGAGAACTACTGGATTGTAAATCCTTTTGAAGAAGAATATTTCCAAGCAGCCACACTATCAATCAACAAAAAAGAGAAGTTGATTGAACTTTCGACTGATACTACTTTAATAGCTGAATTCAAAGGAAAATTTCTTATTAACTTTTGGGGAGACATCAGCAGAGAATATGAACAGCTGACCGACAAGGCGCTTAAGTTTCTGTTGCCATTTACAAATACTGAGCTGGTGGAGAGGGCTTTCTCTTCTTATACCTTTATAAAAAATAAATACCGTAGTAAACTGAATGCATGTCCAGAATTGAGACTGTATCTTACATCACTTGAACCTGATTTTAAAAAACTATGTGCCTCAAAACAAGCTCAAGGATCGCACTGAACATTTGTCATGGTCACGTGACATGTGTGTTATAAAAAGTGATTTCAACTTTTAACAATAACAACGTTTTTATTATTATTATTAATAAATTAAATGTGTTAATTTTTATTGTAACTTCTGATTTTTTTAATGTAAAAATATATGATTCAGTACGTAATTATTTTCAGCTCTGAACGGAATTATTTTTAAGCCCCAAAAGTTTACATATACATAATTTACTTTTACTGACAATGTGTGTCTAATCATGAGTTAAGTATTACATATTATATATCAAATTAAAGTACATTGGATGGACAATATGAATCCATATACTTTTCTAGCTAATTTTAGGTTATGTGTTTATGTTATAACAGATAACACGTACATGGAAAAAAACGTAATGTGAAATTTTGAACAAAAATTTTCCACTTACCTAAGGCTTGTAACATAAAATTGTTATCACAATACGGTTTCACCGCTCTCTTTGTGCAGGTAATCCATTTAGAAACACCGAAAAAGTAAGAAAGTTGTGGTTGATCAGACAGTTTGTTCACTGTTCACATATTAGTAACATATCCTGTGTATCAGCCATTATGGTGATATGACAACACACGATTAAAAATGCGTCTGCTGCAGCTGCTTTTATGTTCTTGAATTCAAGCTACCAGGTTTCCAGGTCATCTGATCATTCTTTAAAGCAGTGGCACATTTACTTTTAATAGCTAGATTGCATCAGTTTAAAACAGCATAACATCTCTGCATGAGGCCATACATGACTCTTGCGTGTTGCTTGTAGCTTCACCATAACATGGGACTTGCTTGGCATAGGTGACCGGAGGTTTTTCTGCAATATTTTAACAAGAAAAATAACAGAACATAGTTTTTATCAGCCATAGCCTACTGACTTTTAATCAGTTAAGATGGATATGTTATATCCTTAACCAGGGAAAGGTAAAAAACAGTTTGTGTGTGACATGGATCATACAGCCTCTGCAAGTGCGCATGCAGTGCTTTGATGCAGGCTTTCCGTAAGGATGTCATTTGCAGTGGTGTTCCTCTGAAATGTATAAATATACATGTGTTAGTTTAAATAGAGCAGTATACTTTTGTGACTTATTTTTAGTTTTTATGTTACTTTTTTCCCTTCAGATCTTCCAAATGTCTGAAGTGTTACAGCCATCTGGCAGTTCAATGGACAGCTATCTGAGGCAGGTGACTCCAATAATACAGACATGTAGGAATGCTGTCTATGAAATTACACTAATGGAGATGCCATTGCACTGTAAGGAGCCTGAATTAGTGCATTTTTCAATCACAATACCCATCACTCCCTTTGTAGTAGTTGTGAATCATGAAATAATGCGCTCCCGATATTTCTCTGGTGATGTCATTAATACATATAAAGAAGCATTATGTTTGGCTGAATTTGCAAAGGTGTACAATGAAAAGCTTTTAATAGTAGTGGGAAAGGCGCTTGATGTGGAGAAAGAACTTCAGAAAAAAAATAGCACCTTGTCGAGGAAAGTAAATAAACTCAGTCAGTTTAAAAGTAGCCTTGATGAATTCACCAAAGTCTTGGACAAAATGATTGCACACTACTCAGCAAAAGTATTAGGCTTCTTTCCTACAGCTGACCTTCC
Source organism: Oreohelix idahoensis (assembly GCA_024509875.1). Taxonomy (NCBI): domain Eukaryota; kingdom Metazoa; phylum Mollusca; class Gastropoda; order Stylommatophora; family Oreohelicidae; genus Oreohelix; species Oreohelix idahoensis. The sequence goes on along the minus strand of JAMPIV010008337.1, from coordinate 130,569 downwards.
TTCACTTGATGATGTCAAAAGAGTGAAAAAAGAATTTAACAGCATCAAAAAGCGATTGAAGAATGAGGAACTTTCTGCTTTGTTTACTAGGTATGATAGTGATTTCAACACCAGCGAAGAAGTTATTTTGTGCACAATCTTAGGTCTCTGTGAAGACTATGGTAACTGGCTTTTTAAGATGGATCCAGATTTGCTCAATCATCAATCTATAATGTACTTCCTTCAACATGCAATAGAAAGCAGAGAGGATAAAATGAAAGTGGCTGGGATCCTATGTGAGTCTGGTACACAGGGCTTGGTGGAAAATCTTCAGGTACTTGGATTTAATCAACAAACTGCAGAAATAATCTCTAAGAGCATCCCTAATGATTTTGTTGAGTTGCAGAAACCTTCATTCTGGGCTTTTCGCTATCTGGATCATGCCTTTAAGCATCACCCTCTTTTATCTAATAGTTCCAGGTATCCACAAAATGAGAACATTTTGGATGAATGGTTTGAAGTGAAACCACGCTTTAACAAACCACTTGAACTTAGTGGGCCTCAGGATGCAGATCCATCTATTGTCAAAATGATTAATGTATCTTCTCATGAAGATCATTGCAATACTCTAGTTGAAAAGTTTTTGGAAGAACAGAGTGAGGATAAAGAATACAAACTACTTTACCATGGAACAACACATGAAAGCGCCGTATCACTTGTTGTAGATGGAATCCTTGTAAGCGAAGGAAGTAAAAAGCAAGATTTTTCTAGTAGAAATGGCTTCTATTTATCATATGAGTTTGAAAATGCCAAGACCTGGAGCAAAGCTGGCAGGGGAGATCATCAGGCAGTTGTTGTGTACAAGGTGAACTGCAGCTTCCTAAATGCAACAGAGAAAAATGGTTTGGACTTGAGTCAAGACAGGTCTCAATGGGAGCAAGTTGTGAGATGTTGTCGAAATGGTTATAGGGATAGAAAGACTGAAAAGGCTTTAGCAAATTATACTTTTATTCAAGGACCAGTCTGTAAGAATCCACAAAGGGTTGGAAAGAATGAGCCATTGCAGGTCTATGAGGAGGCTGGTATTCAACTTTGTATCCGTGATTTCGACTATGCTGAAGAGTTTGGGAACTTGAGTAACGTTGCATGTGTCATTTTCTATTAACTTTGTTTATTAACTATGTGTCACAGATTTGCTGTTAAGACATGCTAATAGTTTTTCACTGCTTTGTGCAGCCATCTTTCTGCTGTTGCTCAGCGTCCTGGAAAGTTTGAGTTCTGTTCTTGGGCATTTTTTATGGCTTGTGTGTTGGCGTGTACACTGATAATGAAATTTTCAGCTATATTCATCTTCCTTGCTGTTCTTGGTTTTTTTCCTCTTTCCTTAAATTGTGTTGCTTGGTCCTGTAAAGAATATAATGGTGGTTGTTGAGTTTTGAATTGGCTGCCAGATTTTTCATTAGTTGTTGCCTTATTTTATTCAAATCCTCTTTGAAAGAGGTGGACTTTCCCATCCTAATTTCATAAAATTTCCTTACAACCAACTTCATCATTTCTACCAGGTCTGAATGTCTGGGAACAGTTACATCATACAAATACTATGATTTGACTGTTTACTTTTATTGCTTTCATTAAGAATATCATGTTTTATTCTGATAGTAGTGTTGTGTTACTTTCTACTACAATAGCATGTGTCAAAACATTTGAAAATCATAACGGTAGTCTCATAGCAGATACTTCTTCTTCTTCTTCGTACACTCTCAGACGTCCACTTGAATGTTCTCAAAGAAAGCAGTAGTCAGTTTGAGGCTATTTGAATCCCCGTAAAGCTTTTCCACGAAAGGAGCTGGCGTCGGCCATATGCACTTTCTCTGTACCACATATAAGGGGCAACTTTGAAGCAGATGTTTAGCAGTCATTTTATCAGTGCCACAGTTACACTGATCGGTAGTTTCTATCTTTAGCTTGTTGAATAGATGGTATCTCAATCTGTTGTGGCCAGTGCGGAGTCTGAAGATTACCACTTATTCTCTTCTGTGGAGCTGGTAGTAAGCATCATTCTGTGTGTGCCCTGGATGTTCTACATTCCATTTGTTTCTGTAACTGATTTTGATAAAACTCTTTGCCTCCTCAAAAGTTATGCTTGCATCAGGCTGAGGTAGATGGGAACCTTCTTTTGCCATTCTGTCAGCCTCTTCATTGCCGGCGATGTTACAATGAGATAGCAGATACTGCCGTAGGGTATTGAAGTGTGAGAGACCACCATACTAGGTCCAGCATCGAGAGGTGGGGTGATCAGTGCCCTTCCTCGCTGCGTTCTCCTTCTCAAAGAGTAGAATCAGGTACTCATTTACAGCTGGGTAGACTGGTGCTTACCATCTAATTCTGAGAAAAGGTGAAGCATGTTTTTTTAATAATTTGTTTAAAAACAAACAGAACTTTGAAATGTTTGGTGTTTTTATAAAATTTGATATTGTGTCCTACCACATAATAATAATTCAGGTTAAGAGTTTAGTAATAATTTTTTTAGATGCTTACCTTGGTTTTTTGTTTTTTAAGATTAAAAAAACATTAACATATTTCCAGGTGCCTTGCACATCATGTTTTACAACTGAAGGCACTTTTTTTTAAAGTATTAAATTGTGCGTGTTTAGTACTAGCTACAAAGTGCAGATTCTTGTTTGTTAAAAAAAAAAAAAGGGTGTTCACTTTAACCTGTTGTTACATGACTGAATTTGAAGTTTACTGTTTTAATTGATCTCTTGAAGGAAATTGTTCATGCTATGCATGGTCTGTTTTATTACATAATTAGGGAGCCGCGCTAGCGTAGTGGTTACAACACCGCTCTGGCGACCGGGTGATACAGGATCAAACCCGGGTGACGGCATTTGAGGATTTTTCGTCGACCGGGATTTGGACTGGATTAACTCGAGATCTGGCGAGGACATTTGAAGGAGTGTCGTCGACCAGGGACTGGCGGCTCCTGAGCCGACCCACCTGCAATGGGTACCTCCGAAATCGGCAAGTATTTGCCTGAATGGTGAGGGACACCTGTCTCTGTACAAGAAATAAAGGGATACTCACGTAAAATCAATGTCAGGTTAGACATAAATAATAACCTGAGATTTCGCCTCGAGTATTAGCTGGCGTACGAAAAAAAAAATTTACATAATTAAATATCAGTGTTTCAATAATTAGTTTTATTGTGCTTTATTATTGTTTAAACGTATATTTTATTAGTATCTTAAACATTGCTTTTAAGCTTCTAATTTTTTATGTTATTTATGAAAATGTGGTTGTTTCATATGAGAAAAGAGACTGAATATGGACAAGGAGGGCAGATCTGCTATTTCTATTTAATAAGACTAGTTGAACAGTCATTCAAGCACTCAATAACATCTACTCCTGAACATGCAGTAATGAGTTTTCTGATTAAACATTTGTACGGTCTTTATTCAGCTGTAACTTTAGCAAAATGTACAGCAATTTACAAAGTATTGGCTTAACTCTTTCTACCTCTCAAACATTACTGTGCCAGGATATGGCAAAGCAAAACTCCAATTATCCACATTAATTCAGGACAGAGGCTGTTCAGATAATCGGATTGATGAAAAAAAACTTTTAAGCAATTATAGCATTCTCATTTAAAATCAGTGCTCAAGTTATTTGTCGAGCTGATCTTTGTGTCAATCAATCAATCAATACCCTTTAGCTCCCCAAGGAGCATAGGCCTTCAACAAACACATGCCAAGTCTTTCTGTCGTGTGCCATCCGCTCAAGTTCTTTCCATGTTTTCCTCATCATTTTCACCTGTTTCCAGTTCTCTTCTCCATGTGTTTTTTGGTCTGTCTCTCTTTCCCTGTGGATTCCAGAGCAAGGTCTGCCTTGTAATGCTATCAACAGGTTTCCTCAATGTGTGTCCTATCCATCGCCAGCATCTTCTTCACTTTTTGGTCATGTTGTTGTACTCCATGTCTCAGAGCTATACAACAGGACTTCACATTTGAGATGAAGATTCTTATTTTTGTGTTGGACTTGATTTCTCTTGTTCTCCATATGTTTCCCAATGCAATGAAAGCTCCTCATGCTTTTTTTTGTATTCTTATTTTGATATCACTGTCTGTCCCTCCAACTTTGTCTATATTACTTCCAAGATATGTGTACGATTCTACATCTTTTAGTTGTGTTTCTTCAACCTTGTTATCATTTCTTGCATTTATTCTCATAATCGTTGTCTTTTCCCTGTGTATTTTCAGACCCACTTGTTGTAACCTCTCATCGAGAATTTTCATTTTCTCTTGCATCTGATTATGGGACAGAAAAGCCAAGTCAGATTCCGCTGGATTCCATTTCTGTTGTGTGATGTCAATGTTTTCATAACCCAATCTATTGCTAGTATTAGTAAGAAAAGAAATGGAGACAAGAGGCATCCCTGTCTCACTGTTGTTCTAATCCGTAACGGTTCTGTAAGTTGTCCTTCATGAAGAACTCTGCATGTCATGCCTTCATAGGTCTTCTTTATTAAGTTAATGATCTTCATGGGTACTCCATAATGCCTCATCAATTTCCAAAGCGATTCTCTGTCTGCATTGTCAAATGCCTTGTCATAGTCCACTAATCCAATGTATAGTGGTGAATTCCATTCCAGACTTTGTTCAACTATTATTCCCAAAGTCACTATCTGGTCTGTACAGGATCTGTTTTGTCAAAAACCTGCTTGTTCATCTCTCAGTTGCTTGTCTATGGACTCTTTTAATCTCTCAAGGATGATACTTTTCCTGACACTGATAGTAACATTATTCCTCTATAATTTGTGCACCATTGTAAATTTCCCTTCTTAGGCAACTTAACCAGATATCCTTCCTTCCATTCTGCTGGTATTTCCTCTCTCTCCCAGACTTTGCCATGTAGTTTGTATAATATCTCTGTAGAGGTACCAATATGTGTTTTGGTGGCCTCTGCTGGAATGCAATCTGGACCAGCTACTTTTCCACCTTTCAGAAGCTTCATGGCTGTCTTTATTTCTTCTCCACTTGGTCGTTCACAGCTGATTTGTAGCTCCTCTTCTGCTGGCTGGATGTCTGGGGGATTAGTTGGAGATGGTCTATTGAGAAGTTCCTCAAAATGTTCTGTCCATCTCTTCATTTGTTCTTGTACATTACTAAGCAGTTTTCCATTCTTATGTTTTATGAGGCCATTTGCTTGCTTATATTTCCCTGTTAGCTTCTTTGTGTTGTTGTACAGGTCCCTCATATTTCCTTTGGCTGCAGCTTCCTCTGCTTCCCTTGACAAATCATCAATATATTTCATCTTGTCTCTTTTGATGTCTCTTCTTACTTCTTTGTTTGCTTCTATGTACACTTCATGAGCCTTGGCTTTGGAGCTTCTGGTTTTGCTTCTGTTTAAATCTGCTTTCTTGTTTTTCCTGTCTTCTATCTTACTAATGGTTTCTGTTGTTATCCATGCTTTGTGCTGACGTTCTCTTTTTCTCAGTACTTCTTCACATGTCTCGTTCCATATATATCCACTTTTTAACAACATGCCTGGTAGGGTACAGTGTTACTATTCTTTGCTCCCCTTTCGGGCCCAGTAACACACATGTGGATCTTTGCATAAACAATTTGTGTATTGCTTCTTCTACTGTATCGTTGTCTGCCTTTTTTTTTTTTAATTTATTTCTTTCATTTAGATCTACCATCTTCACTTTCTAATACTGAAATGAACTGAAGAGTTCACTCAATATTTTTTAATGTCAGAAATTGTGGCCGCCACAGCACCATAATTTTCTGTGATTTTCTTCCCCGATTCCCCGTTTTAACAAATTAATTGAAGTATTTCCACTTTGTCCGTCATATTCCAAACAACACGTTTACTAGACTGTACATTTTCTAGCATCCATGAAAATCAGAATTCTGACTTTTTTTTTTTCAAAATGAAAACTGGCTATACTACATCAACATCCAAGAAAAACAGATAGACTGAATAGCCAGCAGGTGGGTCTGAACACCAATCTAAAGAAGACAGGAGTCATGACACTCAATGTGGGCAATCCTGAACCCATAACAATAAGGCACCAGAAGATGACACATTTACATACAGACAGACACATTTACATTACAAGGATGCATAGTAACACCAGATGGCAGAAATAACAAAAACTTCAACAACAGAATGAATAAAGCGAGAACAGCCTTTGCTAGTCTAAACAACATCTAGAAGTCCTCTCAGTACAACACAAACACCAAATTAAGATTATATTATGAGAGCTGTGTACTTTCTGTGCTTCTCTGGTATGGAGAGTAACAGAAGGAAATGTCGAAATTGTCCTCTTTCCACCACACAATCTGTCTAAGGAAAATTCTCCAAATCTTTTGGCCGAATACCATCACCACCCAAGATCTGCTTAGTCAGAATAACCAAGAGGACGTGCACACTGTCATAGCTGGCAGACGCTGGAGTAGGGTTGGCCATGTCCTCAGAAGAGACTGTGATGCCATCACAAGAACAGCTATGCTATGGACCGCTGAAGAAAAGCGAAAGAGAGGCCGACATGCAAAAAATGAACCAGAGCAGGGGTACTGCGTGGAGGATGGCCGCCGACCGAGCAAAATGGAAATAGTTTGTTACTGCCCTACAAGACGCCACCAGGCGTGACGGCCACTGACAGCTTTGACAGTCGGCTGCTAAGGATCACAGAAGAAGATTCCCTTCTTGGTGTGTAACCACATGTGTATAATGCATATAACCTTTAAAACAGATACTGTATTCAAAAACAGTCAATATTTCTGCATAAACATCACAGTAAATGTTATGCCCCTTGTGGCCCCGGGTAATTCTCTAGAACAACAAAGAATAGATCTATACTGCAACCTCGGACGTTGTAAAAGGCAACTAATATGAGGTTGTTTGTTCATGGGGCTGGTAACCTCTTTATGCAAAATAACTTCTTTATAGAAACTTAAACAGTGAGAGCATATGAATGCTTTAATACAGTCTTCCTTCAAGGGGGTCAGCGCTCAGTGGTGGCTTCATTCTCTAGAAGGAGCAAAATGAGGAAAATAGAAGAGAATTTATGCATCTGTTAAGTTTCACGATGTTTTGACATCTTAAATTTAGGGTGGGCTGGAAAAATGTTAATGTAATGGGTCATTTTTGCAAATTAGCTCATTGAATTTGCAAGATGTTGCAATTTTTAATATGTCACTTGTCAGTTGATTCCTCCCTCGGTAAGTTCACTGAATATGCAAGATATTATAATATGCCAATTGACACCTAATTTTGTCAATCACTGCAGAAGATACTTAAAGTACAAATATCCGTTAATTTTCTGATGTTTGACGTGTTACAAAGAGAATTATTATTCTTTGCTCTTTAGTCGCCGACTGTCAAAACAGTCAGTGGCCATCAGTCATTACGCCTGGTGATGTCTTGTAGACAGCAACAAACTGCTTCCACTTTGCTGGGTCGGCGGCTATAATGAGAATGCATAATAAATATTTAAAAATTGTGATTAAATTATGCAAATTGACCAAATGGCCATTCTAAAGCCACATATTTTCTACATTTCAGTACAAAGCAGGGACACAGATAAAATAGAAAAATTATTAAGCCACGGCTTGCCATCAGTGGAAGCAAATAAATTCATCAAAATATGCTTTTCGGTCAAAAATAATCTGAACATCTACACAAATTTAACTGGCTAAACATTGTATGATTGGAAACTCTATACAGAGCGATACAACAGGAGGCAATCTGATCATCAGAAGAAGTCCCCTGTCGAACAAGTGTTTCGGATCTATATTCTCCTTTACACTCTAAAGGGACCAGGCCCACGTGGGTCATGACTCCCAAGTGTCTCCGCCTCCTGTTGTCTTATGTAGAAAATGAACCCACTCCACCTTGGTTGCAGCAAATGTGAAAGTAACCTTTATGTTGAAAACAAATTATTGTGCCACAGCACACCACGACTAGACAAACACTCTAAACTAGGATGCTCCTATTAAAGAAGCCAAAGCAACTGATGCAGTGGCGGTTTCTGAAATGATTTGTTTTACTTTAGCTGTCTTCTACGACAGTGCTCTGCAACATTTTTTACTTCACGGCACACTTAAGCACCCTTCAAAATTCCACGGTACACTACACATTTAAGAAAGTGATAATGCTCCCAGAAAAGTTACAGTCAGTCTGTGGAGACGTGCTAAAGTTGCGCTATACTGTTGCTACCTCACAAACATTACTGTGCCAGAATATGGCACAGCAAAACTCCAATTATCCACATTAATTCAGGACAGGAGCTGTTCAGATAATCGGGTTGATGAAAAAAAACTTAAGTTATTATAGCATTCTCATTTAAAATCAGTGCTGAAATTATTTGTCGAACTGATCTTAGTTTCAATCAGTCAATCAATCAATCAATACCCTTTAGCTCCCCAAGGAGCATTGGCCTTCAACAAACACAAGCCAAGTCTTCCTGTCACGTGCCATTCGCTCAAGTTCTTTCCATGTTTTCCTCATCATTTTCACCTCTGTTTCCAGTTCTCTTCTCCATGTGTTTTTTTTGGTCTACCTCTGCCTCTCTTTCTCTGGGAATTCCAGAACAAGGACTGCCTTGTAATGCTATTAACAGGTCTCCTCAATGTGTGTCTTATCCATCACCAGCATCTTCTTCTCAACTCTTGTTCCACTGGCTCTTGTCATCAGTTCCACATTTGTAACTTTGTCATACCATCTCAATCCTTCTATCCTTTGCAAGCACCCGTTTATGAAAGTCTGTAGCCTTTTGGTGGATTTTGTTGTTCTCCATGTTTCAGAGCCATACAATAGGACTCACTTGACATTTGAGTTGAAGATTCTTAATTTCGTATTTCCCAAGGCAGTTAAAGCTCATGTAGCTTTTTGTATTCTTATTTTGACATCACTGTCTGTCCCTCCAACTTTGTTTGTATTGATGCCAAGATCCTGCATCTTCTAGTGGCGTTTCTTCAAATTTCTTTTTTTATTTATCACTACACTTAATATCCATTTGGGGCTGGTTATCCCATCCCGTAAAAAATTTTTACCACAAAAACGTCAACAAACATGGACAAGTGAAATAAAGAATATAAACCAACTCAGCTGCCCAAGGCAGAAGAAGGTCCCCTGGAAAGGAGGCGCATGAAGCAGCCTAGAGAAAGCCGAAAGGAGTCTTGGTTGCCGACTAACCTTTTTTCGTCTAGGAAAATCTCCAGGATTGGCACCTGGAATGTTCACACTCTTTGTGAACAAGGGAAAACTTTACTACGCCTCAATTGCTACGACTTCCTCCCGAAAAAATAGCAGTCAGCTCATCGGAGATGTCTGGGGTGGCCATTGAACACTAAATATGACTGTTTAGTTTAATAACGGCTTGTGTTTAATTTCGAGGAGAGTATACAGAGTCACCATTTGGTAAGCATAAATGTGAGTGGGCCACTGTACTGTCTGTGTGAGTTTATTATATATTATACTAATATTTGTTATTTACTAACCTACCTACCTTCTCTTATTTATCTCTCAATAACTCTGAGTTTATCCTCTCGGGATAGGTAAAAAATTAAGGACTTAGTCTTACTCGTCCTGACCATTCCCAATTCCCATTGATAATTTATCTGATTTCTTCTTCTTTGGGTTAATCACCCCTGTGAAGAGCTTTCCAAAGTTTTTTTTTTTCTTCCAGTCAAGGGGGAGACCCATTAGATTTTTTATTTTCATTTTCTGTATGCAAACTATAATTCATTGATGTAATGATAATGCTTTCTTCTAAATGTTGTGATACTTCTGGCGTTAAATAAACCTTAAGAAATAGTATTGGTCAAACCCCTCTGTTATATATATATATATATTTCGGCTGTATTTAAGATATATATACTGAAGCACATTAAAAACGCACCACTATTATATTTACTGATGCCGAGAAGCTGGAAAAAAAAGTGTGGGAATGGATTTTCCCCGTGTTTGTCATGAGGTAGAGAGCGAATGGCTGTTGGAATGGAAAGTGCATGATTCAACCCACGGGTTTGTGTACAGACTACATGAAAACAATGAAAGTTACACGTGCAACACGATTCCCAACAGCTATGACCCTGAAAATGTGTATGCGTTGTGGCAGTATACTCGGTATAAAAAGGCCGTTGAGACAAAACACCCAGTACATGTGCTTGAAATGCCACGACTATCTGAAAACCACCGCCAACGAGCCATTGGTATGTTGGAGGCCGGAATGAGCTCGCGGGCCATTGCCAGAAGGATGAATTGCCACCACAGCACTATTGTACGTCTCAATGAACGTTACGGAACCACTGGCAGTGCCCGGGATAGACTTCGGAATGGCCAACCACGAGTTACTACCCCTGCGCAAGATCGTCATATTGTGCTGAGTCACCTAAGGAATCGTTCTCTCCCGGCAAGTCAAAGAGCAAGAGCAATAGTGGGTAGACGTGGGCAAGTCTCTCGAATGACAGTCATACGACGACTCAGAGATACAGGCCTTACTGCAAGACGACCTTATGTTGGGCCAAACTTGACTCACAGACATCGTCAGCAGCGCCTGCAATGGGCAGAGCAACATGTCAGATGGACTAGACTGCAGTGGAATGCTGTCCTATTCACAGACGAGAGCAGATTCAACATATCCTTTGCTGATGGACGTATGCGGATTTGGCGACGGTGTGGAGAGCGCTTTGCAGATTGCTGTGTTCGTCAGCACAACCGATTTGGAGGTGACAGTATTCACATTTGGGGAGTATTCAGTTTTCAACATCGCTTGTCTCTTCTTCGCGTCTTCCGTGGAAATATGAATGCTGTGACACATCGAGATGAGGTTCTGGATGCATTGGTTTCTCCTGCGTTCACAAATTATCCAGACTTGCAGCTTCTCCAGCAGGATAACGCACGTGCGCACACCGCATGCATTACGCAGCAATATCTACAGCAGCAGAACATTGTGACGATTGATTGGCCTGCCCTATCACCAGACATGTCCCCTATAGAACATCTGTGGGACGAGCTTGGACGCAGAGTCTACAGGCAAGGTTCTCCAGCTAATCTGCAACAGTTCGAAGCTGCTCTTACACGTGAATGGGACTTGATTCCCCAGAATTTCCTTCAGAGACTTGTGCGTTCAATGCGGAGCCTCTGCCAAGCTTGTTTGCAAGCACATGGTGGACATACCAGATACTGAGGATAGTATGAATGAATTTTTTTATTGGTTGCATTTTTGGTTTTCTCCCTTGCCTGCACAGAATGCAATGAATTTCATAACAATCAAATGTACAAATTAATGACCAGCATGGATTCATAGGAAAATGAATAAAGATTCCAAATATGTACACTTGTAAACACTTATATTTATATTTCACACTCTGTTCCTGGATTATACAGGTGGTGCGTTTTTAATGTGCTTCAGTATATATATCTTAAATACAGCCGAAATATATATATATATATAACAGAGGGGTTTGACCAATACTATTTCTTAAGGTTTATTTAACGCCAGAAGTATCACAACATTTAGAAGAAAGCATTATCATTACATCAATGAATTATAGTTTGCATACAGAAAATGAAAATAAAAAATCTAATGGGTCTCCCCCTTGACTGGAAGAAAAAAAAAAAACTTTGGAAAGCTCTCCACAGAGGTGATTAACCCAAAGAAGAAGAAATCAGATAAATTATCAATGGGAATTGGGAATGGTCAGGACGAGTAAGACTAAGTCCTTAATTTTTACCTATCCCGAGTTATTGAGAGATAAATAAGAGAAGGTAGGTAGGTTAGTAAATAACAAATATTAGTATAATATATAATAAACTCACACAGACAGTACAGTGGCCCACTCACATTTATGCTTACCAAATGGTGACTCTGTATACTCTCCTCGAAATTAAACACAAGCCGTTATTAAACTAAACAGTCATATTTAGTGTTCAATGGCCACCCCAGACATCTCCGATGAGCTGACTGCTATTTTTTCGGGGAAGTCGTAGCAATTGAGGCGTAGTAATTCTGCCTGTTTATTATTTCTTTTCACTGCAGGTATTTTCTTTCGATAAGTGTTTCTATTGTGGTGGCACTGTCCTGGGAAGTTATATGGTAAAATATTGTTCCAGTGGGGTCTAGTCTCAGTTGACTATGACACTCAGTGACGTGATGGGGAAAAATGTTAACTGATAAAATCTACTGTTCGTTGAGGTGGGAACCGAATACGAACATTGAGTTCTCTTAAATAAATCCAATGAAGGAACACAAGGAAAAACTCTGGTCAGTGGTCAGATGAAATGTACTGACTTACGGCTTTAGCCGAATGTTAAATATATTATGATGTCAGAGAAAAATTGGATTCTGGGAACGTTCAATACCAGTTTAAATATTTTATCTATTATTGTTTTTTTTCTTGCTTTTGCTTCTCGTCATAAATAGAGGAGTGGACCGCGCAGGGGTCACAACATGAAGCTGGTCATAACAATAATTATAGATATGCTGGTAGGAATATCAGATCAAAGAAACGCTGGATCGCAGGGTTGGATCAGCCTGGATTATGTATAGGAAGAAAAATAAAATGCTTTAACAATATTATTAATATCCTAATCTAACACACCTAGGTATGACTAGTTAAGCGCTCCGTTATTAAATTAAAATTTAAACTCCACAAGTGCCTAGCTAACCTCGTCGCTCCTAGCATGAGATATGATCATTAGTCACTTTAAAATTTTATTCACCAGATGGAAATAGAAATAAATCGCGTACTCTAAATTATCCACCGCCTAGTGTCTATTTATTTATTTAAAGTATCTCTTACTGAGAAAAATCGTGAGTAGTTATTTTTTTACGTTTATAGCTGGTAAACTTTGCGATACGTTATTTAATTAACACAGACCAAAACTCAGTGAAATATAATGGAAACACCTTAACAATTAAAATCACACAAACTTCTATGATATTATTACCGCGCACAAAAGATGAATTTGCCTCCACGTATAGAAGAAATCCAAAAATCTTGTTAGATTCTAATATATGAGCTAGGTACATCTTCAACTCTCTGGCGCGAATGATAACTGCATTTTTAAGCGCTGCCAATATATATTAAATGAATGAAAAATATTAGCCACATGCGAGATTTCTCGCCTCTCCTAATTCTCGGGAACTTTTTCGTTTGGGCCGCGAATCAAAGCTCTTCTTCACAACTTTACCGCCAGACTCCCCCGTTCCTCTTCGTCCTGCAGAGATTTCTAGCCCTCTTAGACGTTTCGCGTTCGCGTGTTAACCAGAGGTGTTCAAACTCTGTTCGCTCTTTGTGACTACAACAGTCTTTGATAACTGACCGCTTGCCGCTTCTGGCGACGCCTCCTTGAAGGGATGACAGTAAGAGATCCAGAGATAGTTTGATTTTAATAGCTCGAGAGCGAAGACCGTTAGGCGTGCCTAAACCAAAATAAGACAAAAGCGAATGGCGTGGCTGCCAGCATGATATCTATTTGCATACTAATTAGCACGCCTGGGGAATTCCACGTGGGACCCACGTTGGCGATTTGATTTCAACTAAAATTGAGGGCCCCCGGTGATATTCAAGGGTAGCTTCATTTTCATCCGTCACAGTAGGCACAAGTGTATATTGGTGTAGTACTGTATCTACAACATACACAAATGAATTATGGATAAGGTTCAGAGTTTGATTATTGAAACTGAACAAAGAAAGTGGAAATAAATAATTTAGTGCAAGCAGTGAATTATTCTCAAGGTTCCAACAATTAATTAAAAATTACAATATTAAAGTTCTAAAAAGGGGAACCAGCAAATGCTGACACAGATGTTGTGTTGAGAATTTATGGTACATTTCAAACACTAGGTGAGGATGAATGTCCTCATGATTTCATCAACATCAAGCTAATATAATGTTGTGTTGAGAATTTATGGTACATTTTAAACACTAGGTGAGGATGAATGTCCTCATGATTTCATCAACATCAAGCTAATATAATGTTGTGATGAGAATTGATGGTACATTTCAAACACTAGGTGAGGATGAATGTCCTCATGATTTCATCAACATCAAGCTAATATAATGTTGTGCATGTGGCCGGCAACTTCACCACATAAAACAAATGGCTACAACAATCACAGCTGTAAAAGCATATAAATGATTTGTACAGGCTTTCTGCAGGGGGATCGGCTGCAGTGGTATCCACAGAAAGGGACCAGGAAAATGATATTGAGAAGGGACTGTTCTGGAAAATGCCATCAGTAATGACCTAATCCTACTGACTCCCATTATATAAGTGACTTTGTAACATGCCAATTTTATTGACACGAGTAATTCCAGAAATTTAACATTGATCACAACCAAGGTGCTGCACCCTCCTCGCTCCCCATGCTCTTGTAAGTATTTGCTGTGTGACTTAGTTCATGTATGTCATGGCTTTAAAACTGATAACCTGCTGCACAGGAAACAAATATTTCTCAGCCAGAAAGTACAGCTGACTACTACCTTTAAAAAAAAGCCAATATGCTATGAGCAGGACTATGATACTAATGACTGTGACTATAACTATTCTGTACGCTAATGCGTAAGCTGTTATTTTCATCTTTTCTACATACACATTACTTCATCTGTTCATAAAACTGAATAAATATCAAGATGTATCTTCTATAAAATAACGTCAAACTTGTCTTCAGCAAAACAATGGTAAGGTTAGCAGGGGTTGTGACCCGTAGAGCAGACGTTGATAATGTGGGTAAACCTCAATGTCTGGTATGTGAAGATAAAACTCTATGGCAACCAGGCACTCAATCTCGTATTTTAAAAGTTCCTTGCGGTTCACTCGCAAAAGGTGATCAAATCTCAATTTGTGAGACAATAGTACAAAGAATGTTTAGAATCCACAGTAGTAAAGCTGTAAACTTGACCACAAGGTTCTCACAAGGTTCTGAATTTGTTACATTTAACATCAGGACAATCTGTAACTCGTAAGCGTAATTATTTAAAAACTGCCATCTCAATGGAATGTATAAAGTGTTCTTCCGCCTAGGCAAGTTTATCATAGCAATTGTCTTTACATTAGATATTTTATTTTGTTAAAAATATATCTCCTATAGGTTTTGCAGTGATACAACAATGATTAATTGTCTATTATAACCGTATCCGGAATCAATACTAAAGAAATAAAAATGTAATGATTCTGGCGGCATTGCTCCATTTGTCTGATTGTCAGCGGTTATATCACCGGAGAGAACATGGGAACCAGGTGTAGCTGTGACATGACGAATCAGGAACTGGACATCGAGGAACTGTCATCTTCAAGCAAGCTGAAAGAAAATGTACGGGGGACGATTTCGGCCAAAAATAAAATATAAATTCGTGAGACGTTGCGGTCACCCAAAAAAAATTTCGAGACGTAAGCGGCAAAAAAAAATTTGATAAAGGAAAACAAATCAATAATCGTTGGTAAAAAGAAAAAATATACACATCTGTGATGAGTAGTACTGTTGTGACAAGTACAGTGAGACACAACAGGGGTGCTCATAAAGATTTCGCCAGCTCGTTCAGTTCTTTGACCATTTCTATCACCGCTATTTGTCTACTGGATAATCTGGAATCGTACTGTGAATGAGTGACAGTATGTGACGTGGCGTTGACTGTTTGTTGACAAGCTGACGTAATTGGCGATGCTTGCGATCGAGACAGATGAGGGTTAATTTGCGTATTGTGGTTGTAGACGGGACGTCGTTTCTTGCGTAGTTTTGTCCGTACATGTTCTTGAGGAAGCTTCACGAACTTCGCCAGTTGAAGCGAATTGTCAGAGGGATGAAAATACGGTCGCTTGACTGCTGTGCGTGTTGCAGTGGGTGAAGTATCGACAATTGATTCATCTTCTGTGCAACCAGGACCAAGGGTATCGATACCAGAGTCACGCCGATACATGTTGGTTAACGTTGTGCCGTACGTATCACCAGGGCAATTATTTTCCACTTTATCAGTGTGGAAGCGTTGGACTGTTTGTTCTTGAGAATCCATCTCGGAGTCTGTCTCGATAGAGGTGTGACTTGATGGTTGATAACGAAATTTAGCTTTTCTAATGGGTCTGGTGGATGTCATCTGGGGTGCAATGGGGAGATGGTCATCACGCCGAGGTTGTTTCGTGTGTGCCTTCGTGGAACTATTCTCTTGTACGATCATCTCGCCTTCATCCCGTATAAGTGTTCTTCTCACCAATCTTATTGTTACGCACAAATAATTACTTTTTCCAAAGTCTTTGTATGATCATTTTTCGTATGTATGATCATTTTTTTTGACTGAAATGTGTATTATGTTTTTTACAGTCAAAGGGACATGACCCGAGTTATTGAGACTACAATTTTTTTAGGAGTTTGCCTTCTCTTGTATAGAGACACGTTCGGTCTATAATTTCTTGAACGAAGCGTGACCATATCTCCTTATTTGGTAGTATCAGTCAACTGTTGTAGATGTCTGAAACATGTCTTAACGCTTCTGTTCATGACCATAAAAGGCGCGACTGTGTAAGACTTTTATCTCGAATGTTCTTAAAATCGCTTTGTGTGAATTGATACTCACGTAGATGAGTTCTGCGCATGTCAAAAACTGGGAGTTCGTTCTGTGTGTTCCGCCCAGCTGGGCAGTTTAGAAATGGTCTGAGTAGCGAGCGGACGCAACCTGCGTCTTGTGATTTTCTGAGGGAAATACGTTGTCTTTGTGAGTTAGTTAGCTAACTAGACTATTTCCCAGTATTATTCAAGCCTGCCTGGAGGCATATGTTCGTGGTTGATTTTCCGAAATAAGGTAATTCCTCTTGTATCGAACTTTATGCTATCATCTAGAAGTTCGTCATTTTGTCGCTCTCTGCTCGCCTGTGTGATTCAAAATGGAGAGGTACTTTGACTAGGATTAAGTCACCGGTATTTTTATACCTGAACTAGTTATATATATATGGGTCGCTCTAGACCAACAAGACTATTGTCTGTGTTCCAGGATTCGTTATATCAGAGATCACGTCCAAGTCAGATGGTTAGACTTAGAAACGTTATAAAGGTCGGTATGACCTGTATGCCCAGTATGCTATTCACGTGCAGACAGTAAACGGACTTATTGTATACATCTGATCTGCTAGCATCAGAAAGGGAGCATTTATTGTTGTCTATGAACATTGAAGATCTGCAGCTGACACTGTTGCAGAAGTTATATATATATTATTGATACAGCTTCACGAACCAGAACTTTATGATATCTGTTTACAATACAACTATTGAGTATTGAATCCTACATGACTATCAGTTAATATGATTTTGAATGCTGCATTCGTTATACTATGCTGATGATGACATAAATATCATGACTGTTTTGTGGCGTGCAATAAATGGTATAAAACTAAAGCGAAGTTACCATTTCTATGACTCTACACGTCATGTTGCCTGTGGTGTACCCTGTGAACTGTTCTACTGCAACACACACAGCAACATTCTAAATCAGAGAAGACACCTACATCTTGCACTTTAATACCAGGTGTCGATAGGGGTGGCAAGTTATCATTTCAGCTCAAATCCACCTTTATCATTTTTGGTGGCCATATGTTGGTTTACTCTGATACCAGCTATCAAGGGGGTCAACAAACCCAGACATCATCATCAAGCTTTCAAAATTACAGTTCAACTCACTTCCTTCAAGAAAAGCTACTTTTGATGAAAGATTTTGAAACTACCCGGCGCTGCTCGGCAGTATTGAAGTTTGTCTACAACTAGAAGGACAAGTACCGAGCGAATGGATTTCCTGATCTGTTAAGAAGAAGGACAAGTGCCGTAACAACTGTTCCGGTCTCAGAGGTACTGTTGCAGATTCAGAAGGTCAAGTGCGGCTCAAGTCAATTTGTAGAATTCAGAAGGTCAAGTTCAGAAGCTGTTTCCTGTTAGAAGCTCATTTCCTTCGTCATGGCAGTTTACGAGAGCAGATATGGATCAACGTTGGATCATTGTCCTAAGAATGCTGATCACATCCTGTTCTGAACTGTGCTGACGTTGTGGATACATAGAAGTTAAGTGGCCTGTTTTGTTTGTGAACTGTGCCCTTATGTTCTAGCTGAGCCTTCTAAATTCTTTCACACTTTTTGCTATTTGTTACATGTTAAATGTTATTTGTATTTGTATATTTATATGTTTATATTTCTGCGGGTTTTCTCGGTTGGGCGGTGTCTTTCAGTAGAAGATACCACGTCACAGAGGTTCTACTGTTAGCGTTTTCGTTAGGGACTGTGCGAATTTCCTACTGTGAAATTTGCTAGCGACAATCGTTGCTATATCTGTTTAGTTGTGACGAGTTGTGCTTTATTTTCGTTTTTTGTATATTTTTTTTTTCCTCTCTTTCTTTCTGTTTTTTAGTTTCGATTTCATTGTTTGTATTTGTAGGTCTCCTCTTTTCTATTATTCAGTTCTTTACGTAAATTTTTGTGTATACACTGTAGCGTCATTTGTTTGTCATATCTTCGCATTTTGTCATCACATTTCTTTTTAGTTTCGCTGTTTATTTATTTGACTTATGCGAATGTTTTCGTATTGTTTTGATTTTTGTTATTTGTTTACATTGACTCTGATCTTTGTTATTGTTTACATTGACTTTGATCTTTGTTGTTGTTTACATTGACTCTGATCTTTGTTGTTGTTTACATTGACTTTGATCTTTGTTATTGTTTACATTGTTGGTGACCTTTGTTATTGTTTACATTGTCTTGTTATTGTTTGCATAGTTCTTGCATAGTTAGCTTTCACTATTGTTACATATATGCTCATGCACTATTGGTCTATAGTGCACTTATCATAACTAACTGGTGGTTTTTTTGCTTATGCACTATTGTAGTGCAGTTATGATAAATAACTGATGGTTATGCACTGATTTGGGTAGTGCACTGATAATTAAGAGGTGACTTGTGATATTATTATACATTTGATAATACAAGTTGGTGTCAAGTCTTGTTTCCCACAGAGATTGGAGTAAACATAGTGATTATACAAGCACTTTATTAAGTCTTGTTGCTATTAAGATTGAAATAAGATAATTAATTATTTCAGGTTCTGTACTCACATTTTAGACATCATGTCTACATTTGAGTACTTTATTGAGCAGGGTAAAGCCCTTGGGAAGACAGGTGATAAATTAGAAGAATTTGCGACTGTTCAATATGCCAAGGCATTGAAGTCGGAAGAAAAGAAAATGAAAGAACAAACTGAACAAAAGAGAATAGATGCTGAAAATTTAAAACTGCAGATGCAGGTAGAAAGAAGATTACAAATGGAAATGAAAAAAAAAAAGATTACAAATGGAAATGGAAAAACAAAAAAGAGAAGCAGAATCTCAGGAGAAGAGACTTGAAAAAGAGGCTGAAAATAAGAGACTTGAAATAGAGGCTGAAAATAAAAGATTAGAAAAACAAGCTCAGGTTGAAGAAAGAAAATTGCAGGCACAGGCTGAGGCTGAAGAAAGAAGGTTACAAAGAGAGTCTGATGAGAGAAAAGCAAAAATGGAGCATGAAGAAAAAACTCATAGCTTTAGAGTTAGAGAAGTTAAAGTTATTGAACGCTGGTAATGCTAATGATGCAAATAAGGTGTCAGATAAGACTAATGCTAAGGATTTCAAGCTTAATCTACCAGCATTTAATCCCTCAATCGATGATATAACATTTTATCTAGATAGATTTGAAAGTGCATGTAATGTGCATAATATAGATAAAACATTATATGTTTATCATCTGTCCAAGATACTTAGAGGTGATGCTTTGACTTTGTTGAGTATGGTAGATGTGCCTGACAAAAACAACTATGAGGTTGTCAGGGCGGCATTGTTAAAGAAGTACCAACTTAACGAGGACGGATATCGTCTTAAATTTAAAAACATGTTACCAGAAACTGGAGTTGAATTCTCTGAATTCATCTCAAGCATACGTCTTACTTTTTTACGATGGATTGAGTTGTCTAAGACAGAAAGTACATTTGAAGCCCTCATGGACTTACTACTTAGAGACAAGGTCATGTCTTCTGTTAATGAAGCTTTTCTTTCTTTTCTTCATGAGCGTAAGCCTAAAAACATAAAAGAAATGGAAGAATACTGTAGCCAGTATGTTACTGCGCATCCGCACATAACCATTAGCAACTCTAAAGTAAAAGAAGGTCTGCCAGTTGCTTCGGCAGCACCTTATGGCCCAAATTTTATGCGTAAATTTCAGGGTAGCCAGCAAAATTTCAATAAAAAGAGTAACCGTAATTATGCCCAGAATCATAGTAATCAATTCCAGGGTGATTCTTCTTCCCAGAACTGGAGACAACCTAATACTACACGTTATTCTACTCCGGTTAACTTTAGAAATTTCCACAAAGGTAATCGGCATAGAGGGAAATATTTTTTGCAGAGACCTCAATACCAAGATAATAGAGGTTCTCAACAGCATAGAGATGGTAATGACAGTTATGGAAACTGGAACTCAAACCAGGATAAAAATTACAGTAGGGACTTTAATGATAATTGCAGAGGCAATAATGGTCGCGGTAGATCGCAACATAAGAGAAAAAAATATCAACAGACAAACGCTGTTCAACAAGAATCTCAGGGAGCAGATAAGCAGGTTAATAATGATAAAGACCATAATGCTATCGGATGCTCATCTTTTGATTTTGGTAGGGCAAATAAATGTATCCAATGCAGTACTTTATTTGATCCGAAGACCGTTAGTACTCTAAGCTGTGGTCATCCTTTGCCCGCTCTTCCTGCTAATGTTGCTCATGATGGGAGAGGTTCTCTTATATTACATAAGGGGCTTGTAAATAGTAATCCAGTCTCGGTGTTGTTTGATTCTGGATGTACTACTGTCGGCGTTAGGCAATCTCTTGTAGATCCATCCTGTGCTACAGGAAAGGTCATCAAATGTGTCACATTTGGTGGCACGTTGGAAAAATATCCTACTGCCATAATACATATTGCTACTCCTTTCTTCACGGGAGAGGTCCACGCGTGTCTACTTCCAAACCCTATTGCGGACCTTATTATTGGTCGTATTCACGGAGTTAGGGAATGTACCCCACAGCAGATCGCTGTTTGGGAAGAGCAAAACATTGAAGCTACCAATGCGGTGGTCACAAGAGCACATGCTCTGGATCCACCTCAAACTTCATTAACTACTAATGATGAAGTAAATGACCAAGATAGTCACTTGACTATTACACGTGACTCATTTATCAAATTGCAAGAAGAAGATCCTTCTTTACAAAAATTCTTCATTCTAGCAAAAAAAGGTGATCCTAATCAAAATACTAATAGAAAGTCTTGGATTTCTATGAAGAACGGCGTACTTGTACGTATAGTACAAGACTCGACTACGTCCACTCATTCACAAATTCTTGTGCCTAAGAGCATGAGATTGCAAATATTGCAACATGCTCATGACTCGCAATGTGCTGGACATATGGGTTTTTCCCGTACAAAGTCGAGAGTTCTTGCGGCTTTCTTTTGGCCATTTGTGAGCAAGGACATACGAATTTACTGTCGCTCTTGCAAAGTATGTCAGGAGGTCAAATCTAAAGGACCACGACATGCTGCGCCTATCCAGGCTGCTGACATCCCTATTCGCCCTTTTCAAAAAATGGCAATAGATATTATCGGTCCTTTTAGAATTAAGTCGGCTAGAGGACATCAATTTATTCTTACATGTGTCGATATGTGCACACGTTGGCCAGAGGCAATACCTCTCAAGAGCATCTCAACTGCTGATATCGCAGACGCTCTTTGGCTGATATTTTCTCGCTTGGGTTTTCCCGGAGAAATATTGTCAGACCATGGCACTCAACTTATATCAGACACTATGTCACAGGTAATGTCTATGCTACACATTAAAAGGTCTCTCAGCAGTATCTATCACCCAATGTCTAATGGGTTGGTCGAACGTTTAAATAGGACTCTGAAAACTTTACTTGGTAAAATAACTGAGGATCATCCTCAGGATTGGGACAGGGTCTTACCCGCGGCTCTCTTTGCGTATAGAGAGGTCCCCAATGAACATACAGGGTTTTCCCCTTTTGAACTTGTCTTTGGCGCGCAACCGCGCGGCCCTATGTCTTTACTTCACGATCTAATCACTGCCGATAATATTAGCGATGAGACTCAATCTTCTTATGAGTACGTCATTGCTCTTAGGCAAAAGATCATCGAGGCATGCAAACTAGCAACTTCGTCTTCCGAATTTGCTAAAGAAAAGGCAAGGCAGTTTGCAAATAAGAATAGATGTCTACGACAACTTTGTCCAGGTGACAAAGCTCTCGTTCTACTTCCTTCAAGGGAGAACAGACTTCTAATTGCATGGAAAGGTCCATATGCAATAGTCTCCAAAATTTCTGATGTCGACTATGTTGTCGATATTGATGGAAAGCATAAAACTTTCCACATAAATATGCTCACGGAATTTTATGAAAGACCTGACTATTTGCAGCCTATTTTCCAGGCAACGGACAATTCTCAAGTACCTCATGGTCAGTACTCATCTCTGTCAGTTATACAGGATGAGGAAACTACTTTCCTACTTTTTCTGATGTCAATCTTCCTCTTTCTATGGTCCCACTTTATTCTACGGAATCTTGGAAAAACGTGACCGTTTCTCCAAATCTTTCCGCTGAGGAACATCGACAAGTTTCTTCGATGTTGCAAACATTTCAGGATGTTCTTACAGACATCCCGGGACACACACATGTCATTGAACATGACATTGTGCTAACTGATCATAATCCTATCAGAGTCAGACCCTATCCAATACCTATCCATTTCCAGTCTCAAGTCGAAAAAGAATTGGATGAAATGATACGTTTGGAAATCATTGAACCATCCACTTCAGCATACTCTTCGTCTATGGTTATTGTTCGAAAGAAGGATAATAACATTCGCATTTGCGTAGATTATCGCAAATTGAACCAAGTTACGAAGTTCGATGCTGAACCTATGCCTTCATTAGAAGAGCTACTCAATAAACTTTCTAATTCTAGATTCTTTACCAAACTAGATTTGTCTAAAGGTTATTGGCAAGTCCCGCTAACTGAACGTGCCAAACCTTTTACAGCTTTTTCTACACCTAGGGGTTTATTCCAATGGAATTTCATGCCTTTTGGTCTTATGAACGCCCCTGCTACATTCGTACGCATGATGCGGCGAATTCTCGCATATCGTACAGATGTCATAGCATACCTAGATGATATCTGTCTATTCAGTGATTCCTGGGAAGATCACTATTTGGGTTTATACGAATTACTGTCTACTCTTCGCGAGTATAACTTGACTGCAAAACCCTCTAAAGCCTTTATAGGATTTAGTGAGATTTCTTTCCTAGGTCATCGTGTTGGTCGTGGTCTTTTAAAGACAGAGGACCACAATGTTTCAAAAATACTTAACATTTCGGTCCCTAAGA
The DNA here is from genome assembly GCA_024509875.1 of Oreohelix idahoensis. Taxonomy (NCBI): domain Eukaryota; kingdom Metazoa; phylum Mollusca; class Gastropoda; order Stylommatophora; family Oreohelicidae; genus Oreohelix; species Oreohelix idahoensis. Next base: position 107,135 of record JAMPIV010008337.1, on the reverse strand, counting down.
CGAAGAAACAAGTAAGGAGTCTATTAGGTTTGATCCAATTCTACGGACGATTCATTCCGAATCTGTCCTCCATTATGGCACCGCTTTCTACTTTATTGAAGAAAGGGTCGCCTAATCTGATCCGCTGGTCTAAAGAATGTCAATCCTCATTGGACCAGGTTAAAGCCCTATTTTCATCTCCACCTATTCTTAGGTTACCTACTATTGAGAAGACTTTTGTTCTTCGAAGTGACGCCTCGTCAACTGGGATTGGGGCGGCACTAATGCAGGAGTATTCTGATACTCTGCATCCGGTGATGTATATCTCTAGGAAATTAAATGCTGCAGAAAAGAATTACTCGGTTTTAGACCGTGAGTTATTGGCTATGGTATGGTCTATTCTGAAGTTACAAAGATTTCTTCTAGGCGCACATTTCATTGTGGAAACCGACCAGAAAGCGCTTACTGCTATTCAGAGCAAAAACTTGAAGAGCTCGAGGTCCACTCGTTATGCCATAGCTCTTCAACCATTTCATTTCTCGGTTCGAGCTATCCGTGGTTCGGATAATGTGATGGCAGACATTCTGTCCAGATGCCCACACGATTCCACATGATTCTTCTGTCATATATATATATTTCCTGATATACAGTCCAATATTATAATGACATGTTAGTACATTTTTTTTTCTCACTTTTTTTTTTTTTTTTTTTTGAGGGAAAGTTATAACATTGTACCATGTAACTATCTAAGAAGGCTTAGTTAGTGATATACGGGCCAAAAGATCACTCGGCCACATTTACATAATATATTTGCATAATTGTATTAAGAGATTTACCAGTTGTCTTTAAGATTTGTGTTATTGATATTTTTGCAGCACATCATTGACGTCTGCGAGATTATGTCCATTGTGGAACTTTGAGGATATCAAGTCCTGTCCTAGATTGGGAGCGGATGATGTCCACATCTTCTATTGCTTGTTTATGTCAACAAAGAACAACATTGTATTACTTATTAATTACTGATGCATTATATAATGTAATAAAATAGTGCGGTATATTAATATATTACACCGCTGTTTGCACAACACATTGTATGATATCATAATGATATATTTAATTTCATATATTGGTATTAGAATAATTTGACTTTTATTATGATGTTGCCATCATTGTGGCGTGTGTTGGTGGCACCTTCCTGGAATATATACGCGAATACTTAGATAAATTTTTTTTCTCTAAGGACCTGGGATATGATCTCAGTTTCGCTCCAAGGGTTGAGCTATTTTGTTAGGTATATATCCGCGCATCATACGTGCGTTAGGAGCCTAGATTTTTCCGGCTCCAGGATTTTTAAAAAAAATGTTTCATTTTTTTTTTCCCGGGAGGGTGCGGTAATGTTACGCACAAATAATTACTTTTTCCAAAGTCTTTGTATGATCATTTTTCGTATGTATGATCATTTTTTTTTGACTGAAATGTGTATTATGTTTTTACAGTCAAAGGGACATGACCCGAGTTATTGAGACTACAATTTTTTAGGAGTTTGCCTTCTCTTGTATAGAGACACGTTCGGTCTATAATTTCTTGAACGAAGCGTGACCATATCTCCTTATTTGGTAGTATCAGTCAACTGTTGTAGATGTCTGAAACATGTCTTAACGCTTCTGTTCATGACCATAAAAGGCGCGACTGTGTAAGACTTTTATCTCGAATGTTCTTAAAATCGCTTTGTGTGAATTGATACTCACGTAGATGAGTTCTGCGCATGTCAAAAACTGGGAGTTCGTTCTGTGTGTTCCGCCCAGCTGGGCAGTTTAGAAATGGTCTGAGTAGCGAGCGGACGCAACCTGCGTCTTGTGATTTTCTGAGGGAAATACGTTGTCTTTGTGAGTTAGTTAGCTAACTAGACTATTTCCCAGTATTATTCAAGCCTGCCTGGAGGCATATGTTCGTGGTTGATTTTCCGAAATAAGGTAATTCCTCTTGTATCGAACTTTATGCTATCATCTAGAAGTTCGTCATTTTGTCGCTCTCTGCTCGCCTGTGTGATTCAAAATGGAGAGGTACTTTGACTAGGATTAAGTCACCGGTATTTTTATACCTGAACTAGTTATATATATATGGGTCGCTCTAGACCAACAAGACTATTGTCTGTGTTCCAGGATTCGTTATATCAGAGATCACGTCCAAGTCAGATGGTTAGACTTAGAAACGTTATAAAGGTCGGTATGACCTGTATGCCCAGTATGCTATTCACGTGCAGACAGTAAACGGACTTATTGTATACATCTGATCTGCTAGCATCAGAAAGGGAGCATTTATTGTTGTCTATGAACATTGAAGATCTGCAGCTGACACTGTTGCAGAAGTTATATATATTATTGATACAGCTTCACGAACCAGAACTTTATGATATCTGTTTACAATACAACTATTGAGTATTGAATCCTACATGACTATCAGTTAATATGATTTTGAATGCTGCATTCGTTATACTATGCTGATGATGACATAAATATCATGACTGTTTTGTGGCGTGCAATAAATGGTATAAAACTAAAGCGAAGTTACCATTTCTATGACTCTACACGTCATGTTGCCTGTGGTGTACCCTGTGAACTGTTCTACTGCAACACACACAGCAACATTCTAAATCAGAGAAGACACCTACATCTTGCACTTTAATACCAGGTGTCGATAGGGGTGGCAAGTTATCATTTCAGCTCAAATTCACCTTTATCAGGTATCTGCCCGACTGACTGTCCTACTGCTGTGCAATTTTGTCGAGACAACTGTCACAAAATTAACCATGATACAACGTTAAAATATCTCCAATGATACAACGTAGGGATAAAAACTAATGCGTAAGCTACTAGAATACATGATCGCCCACGCCGCGGGTCATCACCCGCCATGGAAATTAAATTGTTAGACTTGAAGGCAAAACGGAACGGGATGAGAACGGAGATCAAAAGGAAAAATCTGACTGAACGCGTGCTTGAAACTAGCAAGGCTAAAAGACGCAAGTGGTGGGGAAAGGAGGAAAAAGTCACGTTCCCCAAGTTGACATAAAGTAAAGAAATCGACAAAAGGGACCTTGGATATTATACGCCACAGTCATTTCTTGGACGCTTTTGCGATAACTTAGTCCGTTTATTTGAATGCAGTGATGAACGCATTCCAGAAGATTCTAGAAAATATTTGAAAAGTAACTTTTCTTAATAATAATGTTAGGAATATAAAACCTAGCTGGCCGGATGGCCCATCTTGAGCAGTGAAATAATATGCTTTCATTTATACAGACGGATAGATAATAAGAAAGATATTGACAAAAGACTGTGTTGTTCATATCAGCGAGCGTCTGCATTGAAATAAAACATGTCACTAATTTTCAAAAAATTGTGGCCTTGAAGACGCAAGTGCTAAAATCTAGTTGGAATGAAGAGACGGGGTGGGATGGTGAATTGTGGCTAAAAATAACTTTAAAGGCAAAATTGTGTAGGGGAAGGCAGAGTTGGTTCAAAAAACAAGTGGGTTTTTTTGTGAAACGCAAGTAGAGACGGACGGACCAACAGACAATAAGGCATACTTGACTGAGGTATGACTGAAATGACTTTTTGGTAGGATATTTGAATTTGAAAAAGAAAAGGCAGTGATTGGCCATAGATGAATATATTATCGGCGCTCAAGCGCGCATTTTGTGCCATTCATTATAAGTTGTCCTAGTAGACACAGTGAATTATTAAGTGGTGTAATACCCAGAAGCTATTGAAATATTTAGAGGGATGCCATCCTAAGGCCAGCAGCTCAGCTGAGTTTTGCTAGCATTTAACTGTGTTCTATATTCATAATTCTGGTAAGACTGAAATTATTTCTTTGTACATTTTAATATTTGTTTAAGGTTTCGAGTGATTTGATACTGCAATAGCATAATCTGTCCCTTACAACAAGTAAGGATTCGCTCTAGACCCCCCGCCCCAGTTCAGGGTCTAGAGACAAATAAAATATATAAACTCCAGCAAGGATCATATCACCTATCCTATTCTATGGCAGGAAGCTAATGAACATATTTCAGAATACGTAGTCTGGGAGAACTTATCCTATGTGAAACCAACTTGGTAAGATGTGTTGTTTGGTCAGAAAGATCTGACCCGTCTATGTGGTGTTGTTGTTGTGTAGTGTTGTGTCCAGAAATGGTTAGAGGATGGAATTCTGACACATGACTAATACTTTGATTGCAGAACTGTGAGTTTCAGTTGGCACCAATGCGGTGTCAAATGAGTTGTTGAATATTACCAGAGTGGACCCGTGCAGTAACATTTTGTCAGAGCAGCCTATTATAGCCCCCAAGCACGGAGAGGTGGGGCCACCAGACTTCTAATATTGCCCCCAAGCACGGAGAGGTGGGGCCACCAGACCTCTGATATTGCCCCCAAGCACGGAGAGGTGGGGCCACCAGATCTCAGCACCAGAGCTACACATTCAAGCTACGTGAGCGTCTGGTCTGCTGAGAATTCACCAACTCAACTTATTTGCTAACACACCCATAAAATTTCCATCAAATAACTGGACAATGTGTAGTCACCATAGACAGGGAGTGATGAGGCCACCCCAACAGCACATCCATTAAATGTTCTCCCAATAGATTACAACTATAAACAGTAGTAATATTAACTAGTATAGTAACATACATATGTACACACCTTGCATTTATTATGTCATATTCATGCATTTCTTTTATAATTGCAAAACCTTTCATATGTTCTGGCCAAAATAAAACCTTGGTTCAGAACAAATAAATTTAAAGAAAATTACTATCCAAATTTTACACACTTGAGTTAGTTCAGTGTATTATAACATTATATTAATATTATTAGACTTAGTAAATATCTGTGTGTGTGTATGTAAACTACCACAACACATTACATATCATTACCCTAGACATTTAACGTAGCCACATTCATTAGTAAAAAAAAGATAGGTGTGAGGTCGTAGTGGTAGCACGAAGGGCCTTCTGACAATTCACAGCTACATTTTATCTCAGGAGCCTTCACAGCTGACCTCATGCATCACACTTAGTAATATCATCATCATACAATACCATCAATCCACTACAACAACGTGTGGGTGTTCAGTGTGTCATCGGCAGCGTCTGTTTGTGTTGCGACACAAATCGTCCTGGTTTTATTCACTTGTTCGTGCATTCTTCTAGGTGGACTACTGGTGATGGGGGCCCATAGCGTTTTATTTACTTTCATAAAACTGACCTGCTGATGTCTGTGAAGTGGTTTTATATGTGCTCGGAAACCATCTTCCGTTGTAATCATACATGTGTGGTGGTTAGATGTTTTAATATTATTAACCTCCCAAATCTTTCGATGTTTTATACTGTTGATAAAGTTTCTGACCACAATACGACTATCTCTTCTATTGAGGCTGTTCCAGTGGCTTCTACTACGTCTATTGGAGTGATGTGGAGCACTCTCTGTTCCCTTGCGGTAATAACATGGCCTGCTCTCTGCTCCGCTGCGGCAATAATGTGGTAAGTTTCTCACGTCTTGTGATGATTTCTGGTCAATGTGTCCCTGATATCTGTGCGAGTTTCTTATTGGTACATATGACTGTACTCTTCTAGGATCAGAACTGGATGTGGTCTGGGCTGGGTACTGCTGTCTCTCCCATATCTGACGTGGGTATTGTTGTAGGTTTCTCAAAGTGTTAACAGTGTAACGTTGCGCATCCGCGTATGTTACTTGATTTGCCTTGATACAATAAGTTTGATCATATCCTCCTGGACGTAAATGATTCATATATTCCCCATAAACAGTGGGACGTAATATCAAGGTCTGTTGTTTGGGATAACCTCCCGGCAGAAAATTTTCCTTTCACATGTCAGAATCGTGGGGGTAGCGCGGGGTGTCATTTTGGTGCAATCATGAGGAGGGGAATGGATGGTTATGCTTCTGACAATATTGTTGCTGCATTCGCTGCTGTTGACTTGGTTAATTTTGCTGTTGCTCCTGTCCTTGCATATATTGTTGCTGTTCTGTCGGTCGCTATTTCTACTTCTATGTGACCGTATTTTACATCTGGGGTGTGACAATTACTCCAAGTTTAGTTTTACAGGCTTAAAGCCCTCCAGAGATGGAAGATTCTTGGGTAGGTTAAAGGGTACCAGTCCGTTCTTTCCTTTAGTAGATGTCATAATTTGGAGAGGATAGTGGTGTGCATATTTCAACCTTATATTTTCTAATCTGTCCAACTGTTAAGGAAATCATTCAACAGCCTTATCAGTCAAAAAGTGATTTTTATTTGCATCAGAAACGGGTAGATATAATCCAACAGTCAAAATTCCAACAGAGATTCATGTATTCAATTTAAGCATCTGAAATTTTCAATATGTACGATGTATTTCTTATCCTTCAATTCTGTCCAATGAGATGTGTAATATTCCTCCATATTAGCAAAATCCTTCTAATTCTTAGTTATGGTTATCTCAGAGTTGAATACTTCAGCAAAAAGTTTCTTTCTTTGAGTTATTTCTTTCCCTTCTTTTCTTCATCTATTTTTACGTCTCGTTTCATTTAACTGAGCTGAAATAAAACAGTAAAGTTCGAGGCGTTACTTACTTGAGTTTTGCTATTACACAATATCTGCTTGTGCAGAGGTTACCTTCTTGTAACATGCATCCTAAGTGAAGATTGTCACTAGGATTTTTATCGTTGACATTATCAACGTGGGAACCAGACGGTCTCACACGCGTTCATGTTACTCTGCTCTCTTCATGCAACTCTTACCCAGAAAATTCTTCCCCAGCATTCCATAATCAGTAATGACTGAAGAGGCTATTATTATTATTATTATAGTGATGCTTCTTGCAACAAAGTTGTTATTTTATAGAACAATGTTAAGAATACCATGAGAAGCTAATTTTAGATAATGAAGATATCATATATCTGATAATGATAATAGTACTAACAGTCAGGCATCTCACGATACTACTGGCAACAATCAGGCAGCTCATAATGATACTGTTAGCCAGTCAAGACATCTTATAATGACACTGTAGGCATCCCATAATAATAGTACTAGCAACAGTGAGACATCTCATAATGAAAGTACTAGCAGCAGTCAGACATAGCATATTGATACTGCTAGCAACAGATATCAAGGGTTACTAAGTTACTCCCGCCGTTTTGTTTGCACACGGCTACAATGGCGTGGGTAAATCTACTTATCATAATTATGTACATACTAATTAGATTTACAGATGAATGGAAAGCAGAGTGGCATAAAAATCTGAAAGGAAGACATGCATATAAGTTGTTCAAGGCTCCAACAAGAAAATGTCAGATATCTACGGAATTGAAAATTCCCAGTAATAAGAAACTTCTCAGACTACAGCTGGGAAAAGGCTATTTCAGAATAGAAGAACCTTACTGTGCAGTATGTCTTCAAGACAATAATATAGAACATTTCTTGTTAAAATGTAAGAGGTATGAACAAATGAGGATACCAATATTAGATTATTTGCAAGCATCACACTTACCTATAAATATAGAAGTGTTGAGAGTAGACAGACCTAGGGAACTGCATAATATAGTCAAACAATATTTGACACGAACAAATGTTAATATATAGTGGCTGGGAATGTGAAGATCTGATGCTGTTATTCCAATGCTTTTGACTTTTAACAGATGAAAGTCAATTAATTATCTGTTAAAGTCAGTTATATAACTGGAACCGCCAGGCCTTTACACCCCTTCACTTTAATATTATTCTTGTTCAGAGTTTCGTCTTGATTTTGTTTGTTTATTTTTTATTTTATTTTAATTTATTTAACGTAAAGGCCCTAAGCACAATTGTGATTGTCCCTATTTACAATGATTTGACAAATGTTATGCCACTTTCTCATATCGGCAGTTTCATATTATTTGGAATTGAAAACAATATATATCCTAATTATAACCCATCAGAGGTTGAACGGGATATTTTTCTTCATTAAAATAAAAATAAAAATACTAATTAGAATTACGTCATCTCGTAGCTAGGTTACTTTGCAAATGTCCCTAACGGGAGATAATTAAAATGCCTCATGTTTCTTTAGTAGTTACAATGGTGATCTTTTCTTATAATGATTCTTGTATCTAATGCTAACGTGAGTTACTGGCGTTAGCGTAGACCATCCGGTCACAAGTGCTAGCAACAGTCAGATATCATCATCTCAACCCGTAACCCGTCATGGGTCGTAGGGGTGCCATGGTGGAAGCATCAGCAGACAGGGTCCTCCACTGCTCTCTATCCATAGCAATGCGTACACGTGTGGAAAAACCGTGTCCTGCCCATTCTTTGATGTTATCAGCCCAGGATTTTCTTTGCCTTCCTCTTCTCCGTTTACCTTTGACTGTTCCCTGGAGGATCGTTTTCGAAAGGGAGTCATGACGAGTTACATGTCCAAACCAGGCAAGCTTTCGACGTTTCACTACTGACAAAAGTGGTTCTTGGTGGCCTGCATAGGTATTTATCTTCTCTCTAACATAGACATTTGTTTTGTGCTCTTTATAGCAAATGCGCAAAATGCTTCTATAACATTTATGCTCGAAAGCCTGAATCCTTCGCTCCGTATCTGCAGTGAGTGTCCAGCCCTCACACCCATACAAGAGAAAAGATAATACAAGTGATTTGTATAATTTGATCTTCACAGGAAAACTGATGTTACTTTTCCAGATCACATTCAGCCTTGTCATGGCAGCTGAGGCCATCTCAAGTCTTGTCTTGATTTCTTTACTTGATCTTCCATCACTACATATAGTGGACCCAAGATATTTAAAGGTGTAAACTTCTTCTAACGTTTGCCCATTTAACGTAATGTTGGTCGGAACATGTTTCTTATGGCTATTCACCAATATCTTGCTTTTTTCTATATTAATTTCCATCCCATATGTTCTTGTTACTTTCTCCAGTCTAGAGGTAAGGTCTTGAAGTTCTGATTCTGTTCCAGCTATCAGATCGATATCATCAGCAAAACGTAGATTGCAAAGAGGTCGGCCTCCAATCGATATGGTTGTTTTATAATCGTAGAGAGCCTCCTGCATAATATGTTCTAGATAAATATTAAAGAGCACTGGGGACAGGGTACATCCCTGGCGAACTCCTACAGTTGTTTTGAAAAATTCTCCAATGTCATTGCTTGCAAAAACAGAACTGCTTGCGTCCTTGTATGGTGCTTCAATGATATCTATTGAAGATTTGTTCTGAGGTACTTCTTTTTGGTCTAAAGCCAGCATGTTCCTCGGACAAGATTTCTTCTGATTTCTGTTTTATTCTGTTCAAAAGTATCCTTAACATCACCTTACTTGGATGACTAATAAGGCTAATGGTTCTGTAGTTCTTGCACATTTTTAGATTTCCTTTCTTTGGAAGCGGTATTACTAATGACTGCGTCCACTCTTTTGGCCATTTTTTTTTTTACTCCATATCTTCTGGCAAAATTGTTGTCATGATTTTTACTATATCTGGTCCTCCATATTTCAAGAGCTCTGCTGGGATATTATCCACACCCGGTGACTTCTTTCCTTTCATCGAGCATATAGCCTCTTCCACTTCTTCCCGTAATATTGCTGCATTTCCGAGTTCCCTGTTTTTGCACTTAATGTTGTTTAATATGCTATAGTCAGTGTCGAGTTTACAGTTATATAATTCTTTACAATATTCTGTCCACCTTCTCATTACAGCTGTTTTTTCATTGAGCAGAGCCCCATTGCTATCTTCTATGACAGTTACCCTGGGCTGTTGGGGTTTTGATAATCTTCTTAATGTGTCAAAAGCTGCCTTGCTGTTACCTTACAGTCAGATAAATGCTGATACTATTAGCACCAGTTACACATATCATACGATACTACCAGCAACAGTTAAGAATCTCAAAATGAAACTATGAGCAGGGAGGTGTAGAGGTTAAAATGTGGGGTATTGGGAATGGAGGGGGAGGGGTGGTATGGGGAGCAATGGTTAAGTACACAGGAGCAGCAGGCGACCGATTACTACTAACAGTCCTACAGGCAGCTTCTTACAACAAGACCAGACCAAAGGATTGGGAGATTGCCATCATAACGCCCATTTTCAAAATTGTTGACAAACCGACAATGTGGAACCCATAGAGGCATATCCATTCTTAGTGTCCCTTGTAAAATCTACTCTATAATCCTGGAGCAGAGACTCAGACACCTATCTGAGGTTCAAATGGATGAGGTCCAGTGTGGCTTCTGAGCAAAACGAAGTACTCAAGCCCTAATCTTCACACTCAGACAGCTGATTGAAAAGGCAATTGAGTATAAGAGTAAGATGCACATTTGTTTCTTACAGCTGGAAAACGCGTTTAACAAGATCCCCTGGAGCAAACCTTTGCTAGTTACCGTAGAAGATATCTTTCGGGATGCGACCATCTTCCATGCGGCGCACATTTTGTTTATAAAGTACCCCGTTTAACACTTGATGGGTTATAATTATGACATATGGTGTCCTAAGTCAAGCAAATAAATTCAGATTTTCAATACCCAAATATTATACACCCCCCTCTCAGCCCAAATAGAGCGAATCAAAACCAAATTTGTGTGAATATCTGTGTGTGTGACCTCCACCTTCAAAGAAACAAACAAACAATAAAAAACAAACGACTAATAAAAAACAATAAACTAAAATGAAGTCTCTCACAACTGCCCTGTTGTTGAAAAGGTGAAAAGGGGTAAGAAAGCCCGGGGGGGTGTCCACGATTACATAGAATCCACCAATTACCTGCCATCAGCAATACAAGCACCACATCAGACTAATCCTTTTCCTCAAACCATCATTGATCCTTATGTATTAATTTCAGTTCATGTCATATACTTTTTAACCATATTGTGCAATTCTCTATGTCTATCTATTCTCAACACCTGTTCCACGGTTATGGATGAATTACATGCCGGTAAATATAATATAATATTCGTTTTCTCTGTTCTTCACACTTTTTACATTTTAATAGGAAATGCTATATTATTTTTTTTTAACATGCTATATAGTAAGGTTATTCTATTCTAAAATAGCTCATTCATAGTTGCAGTCTAAGAAGTTTCTTAGTGCTAGGAGTTGTTAGTTCTCTATATACCTGACACGTTCTTGTTGGTGTCTTGAACGATTTGAATCATGTCTGCCCTTCAAACTTCCATCCCACTCTACTGTCCATTCTTCAGTTATTATTCTTTTAATTAAGCTTTTGATCTCTGTTTTACTCATCCCCACATTTATTTGGCTCCTATTATTTCATTATGTATTTTTATTAATTATATAACGTTCTAATTATTTACAATCGTAACCACTGGAGGAACATCATTTGTGCTATTCTTATTATTGTGCTATTCTTATTTCTTACGAATGTTTTCTTAAACTCGATACTTTCTTGTAAACTCCGATACCAAGTACAAAGTAAACGAAAGTCACGAAAGGAGCTCGACGGAAAGCCGGAAGTTTGTACGACTCAAGATAAAGTAACTCTGCACAGTTGATGTCGGATGGCAAGTTCGTCGCGTAAACATCAAAGATATCGTTCACGACGAAGGCTCGCAGCCCTTAGTTTCCTGTCCAATATATCTTTGGATGGGACCTACTCAAACGTTTCATTAATAACGAACAGTAAGGAGAAAGAAAATGAAGATGACGAAGAAGACGTGAGTAACGAATGCATAGACGAGGAGTCTGCAGAGAATGACGATCGCCTACTTGAGAGAGAGTCTAGCGGAGAGCAGTGTGTAAGTCACCACGGGAGTAGACTATCAAGAAAGGATGGAGATGGGCTGAAACGAGCAGCGGTCGGCAGTATCACCAAGTCCCCAAAGGGGTCACGATTTGAAAGGTGTGTAGATGGACAAGGAGGGAAGAGATGGAGGTATGCATTGTGAGGCATTCTGAGCCTCATTCATACATTTAGTAGCCTACCTTTTCTAGCGTCTTACAAAACGTAGAGTCACCACTACAGTGGGCCTCTTGCAGGTAGCCTACATCAAAGCCCCTGTGCTCTTATAGTAGTGGTTTCAGTAGCAATTTGTTTTACATGATGAGATTGTTTGCCCTATGCACAACCTCATTTTAGTCACCTCTTATAACATGCCTGAGGGAGCAATAGATCTATTCTTTCTTTGTTTCCTCAGAGACCCTGGGGAGCTACATTGGGCAGTCTGAGCTTATGATATAATAAATAATCATGATTGTATTACAACACATATATATCTTCTTCTTTGATCCTTAGTCACTGACCGTCAAAGCAGTCAGTGGCCTGGTGGCGTCTTGTAGGGCAACAACAAATTGATTCCACTTTGCTCAGTCGGCGGCCATCCTTCGTACAGTGCCCCAACTCTGGTTCATTCCCTGCATCTCAGCCTCCACAGTCCTCCGCCAAGTTGTTTTTGGTCAGCCTCTCTTTCGTTTTCCTTCAGGGGTCCATAGCATAGCTGTTCTTGTGATGGCATCGGGGTCTCTTCTGAGGACATGGCCAACCCAGCTCCAGCATCTGCCAGCTATGATGGTGTGCATGTCCTCTTGCTTGCTCCGAGTGAGCAGATCTTGGTTGGTAATGGTATTTAGCTAAAAGATTCGGTGAATTTTTCTTAGGCATGCTGTGTGAAAAGAGGACTATTTCTACATTTCCTTCTCTGTAACTCTCCAGCATTCCGCACCATAGAGAAGCACAGAAAGCACACAGCTCTGATATAATCTTAATTTTGTGCTGTACTGAGAGGACTTCCAGATGTTGCTTAGACTAAAAAAAGCTGTTCTTGCTTTGTTCATTATGTTGTTGATGTCTGCTTGCTCCGCCGTCTGGTGTTACTATGCATCCTAGTTATGTGAAGGTGTCTGTCTGTTCCAGTTGCTGATTCCTTACTTATGGGCTCAGGGTTGCTCACATTGAGCGTCATGACCTCTGACTTCTTTAGGTTGAAGATGTTATATATATTTATATGCTTAAACACTTGTCTGATGATCAGATTGCCTCCTGTTGTAATGCTCTGTATAAGGTCCAGTAGGCATATTTGAAGAAAAAAAAATTATGCATTTTAACATTCAAAAGTCAGCTGGGTAACCATTGGTCACTTATGTGTCTTGGTCCCACATAGTAGTAGTACAAATCCTTCTGCGAAATATTAAATTCACGTTTACTGGAGTTATGTTAGTAGCTTTAACTGTCTTCGTGTAATATGTGTAGTAGCATTTCTGCAATATTTTGGGGAAAAATTATTCACAGGAAAATTAAATGTACTATTGGACATTAACAAAACACAATAAAAATGACATTGTGATAGGTATCTGGCCCCGAGTTTCCTTCTGCAGTTTCTGCTTCTCACAGATGCAGTATGTTGTGGCATCTAATGTACCTCATTCTGTCAGTTAGGTAATAACTTTGTTCCACTCTACCTTGTCTCCTCAGCCCTTGTTCTTCTCATTTCTTGCTCTTATGTTCTCAGTTTTTTCCATTTTTGTCCTGTTGTCAGAATATGTCCTATAAACTTTGACTGTCTCTTCCTTGTTTTTGCATTTTGTCCAACTTCCTTAGTCTTCCTCTGGATCTCCTTATAAAAAACATTTTTAGCTTCAGAAGTTAAAGGTGGCTACAGATGTAGAGGAGTCTTGATTGTTTTGGCAGGGATTCATTGTGGAGATTGATATTACACGTGGATTTCTTAACTTGACAGGTATGCATATGAACACATGGGGTGCATAGTTCTTTATTAATGGCAGCTAATGAACCTTTTGTAATTGAATATGGGGTATGACATCCTCTTGTTGCTATTTCCCTTCTTGTTGGCTGTGGATTGGATTGTGAAAGCAGCATCATTGGTTGCTTGAAGTTGATGTAACGGACCTGATGGATGTTACTGGAGCAAGATATGAGTAAAGGTTGGCAGTGGATGAGGAAACCAGCTAATTGCATCTCAAGGCAGTCTTTGTTCTAGAGTCCCTGAAGTGGCAGAAATAGAGGGAGATCCAGGCAACAGTCTCATTTTTGACATGCAATCAGTTTATTTACAGATAGTTTAAACATATACAAATGTTTAGTAATGGGAAAATGACATTATAGTAAACTTCCCTGCATGAGCAACTCTGGGAAGGTTAAGGCGGCCGGCGTGATGCCGACCACATCACCCCTAGTGTGCTGACGGTCAAGATAATATGGGCCTAACACCATATTCCCAATATGCCTCAATGGGCGTGTAACGGGTTCCTTTACCTTCCCTGCATGATGCATAAATTTGTTAAGGAAGTCAATATTTATGCCTTATAAGGACTTTGCCTAAATGTTATTGCAAGTACGTGTTCTTACTTACTTAGTCATTCTTCTTCTACCTTGTGGTGTAAAGGTTTGCCAGAGAGAGCTATCCTATCGACTGCCTTCTTTTTGGTCTGGTTCCAATCTAGTCCTCGGTCCTTCAGAGATTGCCAAATGTAGTGGTCCCAGTGAACTCTGAATTGTCCTGGAGTTCTGGATCCCTTGCTTTTGGTTTCCCATATTTGTCATGTTAGCCAATCTTCTCCCTTTCTGCAGACATGGCCAAACCATCATAACTGGGACTGTTCCACACAGGTATGCAGGGCTGGGTTTTGAGGCCATGACATATTGTCTGGTTGCGGACCATGTCTCTTCTTGTTACTTCAATCACCTTCCACAGATACCTCATTTCTGAGGTTTAGAACTGACTTTTGTGGATTGTAGTCATTGCCCATAACTTCTTGCCAATTTCTCTTTTGCGGAGAAATCCTCAATTTATGGCCTGAAAAAGGTCTCCCAGCTGCTGCTCTTCGGGTAGCCAACTCTTCTTTGATGCCTCCTTTCCAGTATGTGACAGCTCCAAAGTATGTAAAGTGGTTGACCTGCTCCAGGACCTGTTCTTGCATAATCTGGTGCTTTTTTTCCTCTCTTGATATCTTACTACTTACTTAGTCATTCCCCTTCTACCGTGAGGTGTAGAGGTTTGGAAGAGAGAGCGCCAGACTATCCTATCGGCTGTTTTCCTCCTGGCCTGGTTCCATTCTAGTCCTCGGTCCTTCAAAGATTGTCTAATGTTGTCCTCCCAGCGGACTCTGGGTCGTCCTGGGGGTCTGGATCCTTGGCTCTTTGTTTCCCATGCTTGTCGTGGTAGCCGGTCTTCTCCCATTCTGCAGACATGGCCAAACCATCTTAGTTGGGACTGTTCTACTTGGGTCTGCAGTGAGTGGGATTTAGGCCTTGACGTATCGTCTGGTTGCGTACCATGTCTCTTCTTGTTACTTCAACCACCTTCCTCAGATACCTCATTTCTGAGGTTTGGATCTGGCTTTTGTGGGTTGTAGTCATTGCCCATGACTCGCATCCATATGTCAAGACTGGGACATAGGTGGAGCGGTATACAGCCATCTTTGTTTTCTTACCAACCTCTCACTTGCTGAGGAATCCTCAATTTATGGCCTGAAAAAGTCTCCCACTGCTGCTTTTCGAGTGGCCAACTCTTCTTTGATGCCTCCTTTTCGGTCAGTAATAGCTCTGAGGTATTTAAAGTGGTCTACCTGCTCCAGGACCTGTTCTCCCAGCTTAATCTGATGTCTTCTTTCTTCCCTTGATATCACCATGATTTTTGTTTTGGAGCTGCTGATGACCATTTCTCTCTTCTCCTGCTCTTCTTTCCAGACTTGCGGGTTGGATTGGAGATGTGCCTCTGATTTAGCAATCAGGGCTACACTGTGAAGTATTCCCATCAGATGGAGAAAATGGATTACACATGGAAAAGAGAGCTGGAGTCAGACACAAGGATAAGGAAGACATGGAAAAAACTATAACAGGAGATGCAGGACAGAAGGGCTAGGCTTGAAAAGATGTATGGTTAAACAAGAAGGAAGTGTTTATATATTTAAATGCTGTGAACCTTGTACTTAAGGTGACAAGGTTGCGCTAGCAAAATGTATTTTGTAAATACAATTTTTTTTAAATCATAAATTTTAAGTTTAATATTTATCATTTTTCATCTCCGCTTCCACAGGGCATCCTCATACTCAGGTGGTGACAAACCTGGTAAGCCAATGAGAAGACTTTTACACTTGCACTCTGACCCGTTCGATCGATTCCCACTAACTATTCAGAAGCAGTTATTTGGAGAGGGGATAGGATTGGGTGACTATTATCTTTTTGAAATCAGAATCGTGGAGAATAATGCAGTATTGTCATCACTGAAAAAAAATCTTTATTTAATTGCTTGCTGGCATGCGTAAAGTAAACTTGTCTGTTTTTAATAGAAGGTACATTTGTGTGGTGTTTTTCATCCTCTCAGTGTGCATTTCTTTAATGGTTTGAATTTTGAGATGTCATAATTGTCTTTGTTTCTGACATAATTCACAGAATAAACTAAGCTTTTAATAAGTTTAAAAGCAGTGATATGTATCAGGAACAAGAATGATACACAATCCTTTCTAAGAATTGAAATCCCAAGAAACATCTTTCAGCATGCATTTACCAGAATCAATAAAGCTGCTGAAGTTGTAGTGTAAGAATTGAAGAAGTAAAAGTGCTTCATATAGCCAGAATGAAGAGACTGTTGCATTTTTGTAGCAGTCCATGGGCAGAAAGAACAGATCTTGAGGACTGGCAAAGATACATACATATATGTGTGGAGGCATATCTGGAGTTATCCTTATATGACCACCAGCTATGCACAATGCTGAAATATACATATGTGGAAGTGAACCTCTGTCTGTGAGGCTAATTACACCCTCATTGTCATAAATTTAGGTATGTATTCGAGATAGATTTGGTCCCATCTGAATAGAACAGAAAAAGTGGTGAATAAGTGAGAAATAAGGTATAAGAAATAGATTTCACGAGTGAATAGTTTAAGGGTAGAATCTGTCACTGGATTGAGAAGACACTCTAGTCCAGCCTATCTTTACAACTGTAATTTGTTATCAGACAATCCTACTCTCCATATATCTAACCTATACGTTTAACCACTCACACACACACACCCAGTTAGGCGACAGCAAGACGCACAAACGTGGAAACTATGGTAAATGGAGTATGGGCTGGGCTGACCAACACGATTAATTAAGTTTTGTTTAGTTTATTATCATTAAACTCTTCACAACATCAAACATATATATCAGTAGAATCATAGGTTTACAGAATTATGAAAATAACCCCATAAATGCCCTCCCCTCTTGTGAAGAAAGAAAGATTCTTAAAAGAGTTAATAACCCACCAGGTCAAAAGTTAGCATTATGGTATATAGAATAGGTAGTTATAGTAAGGAATCAAAATTTTTACTTAAGCTATCCCAGTAAGATAATCAGGTTTTTCGCACCTTCGTCCTGGCCAGGGAAATCAAGAAGCTTCATTCCCGAGATAAAAGAATTCTACGGTCCCTCTGTTCGCCGTTGCCAGTCGACAACAAAGGCTGCTGATATCAGCGATTGTCTCCCTGTATGTACAACATCACAGGATTTGCTCCTCCTTGTAGAGAACTTCAAAGCTGTTACCTTCCACGTGTTTTGGGCACGTGCAATCTGTCAGTCATCGTAATACTGACGGCTCTGCTCGTGTGAGCTCAGGCAAACACACTTGATTCGCTCCCCTGAATGCAATGACAGTTACGAATGTATGTAAACAAACTCGCACGCTCGTGAAAGCAGGAAATATAGGCGTGGCTAAAATATGAGTCAAGAGATAGCTAATTGCGTGGCTTCTGCGTAGCAAAACTTAAATACTAATGAGGGACAAAGGTGGGAAGCAAAGGTAGACGGATTTATGTAGTCTATTTACATAACACGTCACACTCATTGACTCTTGAAATCATCCACACACTTCCAGGGATTCCCCCTGTGGTGAAACATTTTGAGAACCCAGCATTGCACACTGAGCTTGGAGGAGCCACTTGAGCCCCAGATATACAGTAACTCTTTGACTTTGACCTGGTTGACTGCTTGCAGGAGGATCTCACTGGACCCAGTGATAAACAAGGGGAGCTGAGAAGTGGCTCTGTGCAGGACGTGACAGTTCCTTGGGAGAGCACAGTAGATTAGCTCAGCACAGTTGGCGAGCTTCCTTGGATGGCGGGGAATGATTAGTCTTCCACACGCTCCTTACTCCTAGCTTGGAAACAGATGTGACGATCCTTTAAAAGTAAGCCCAGCTGGAGAAACTGGAGCTCATGACTTCAACTCAACACATTTCGAAATGGCAGAAAAGCCACAGGAAAAGCCTAGATCTACAGTATTGATAATACCAAAGAGTCTTCAACTTAGTGTTGGCTGCAGAAGAGTGAAAAGCTCAGCAGCCCTAGTTAAACAACAACAATATAACATCCATATACCCATATCATCATTATTTCCTTTGCGCTCCTTACAGATTATGGGGTCACCACTGCAGCGGGTCCCCTTGCAGGAAGTCTGCACCAAGCAGTCACATGCTCCTGCAGTGGTGGTATCTGTGGCTTATTGTTTTACACAGTGAGGATGTCAGCCCCATACGCAACCATATATGTCACCTTGTACGTTCATACCTGAGGGTGCAGTAGTCTTACGCCTTCTTAGTCTCTTAAGAGTCCCTCAGAAACTACAAGGGGCATATACTCTAATGGAAGGACAATTTTAAAAAAAAAAAAGAAAATGAAAGAAATGTTCTTATTTCATAAAAATTCATGCAGATATTACTGAATAACATTTACTATTTGTAGTAGAATCAGTACTTAGTCAAGCACAGTCAGGATTACAGAATGAAAGAAAAATTAAGCCATGTGAAATTAAGTGTTGGAAAATATAGCTATTATAAAGTCTATAGAGCGCTGATTAAGAATTAAAAGACAGACATTGTTGAAACAAATGATTGAAGGAATATTTTGTTCTTCAGTTAGTTATACAGAATGTGCTTTTTTTCTCCCCTTTAATGAAAATACTAATGAAATTTGAAGATGTGGATTAATCAAACTGTGACATATGCCTTTATTCACAGGAACAGAACATGCATGTAGCATGCCATTACTGTTTCGCTGTGTAACATAATGTGTTGACAGCTTGTTAAGTACTTCTAACTTGACTTAGTGACTGCACTTAATGTTATTTTTTTTAAATCAATTTTCATTTGTTCCCCTTATGTTTGATAAATTGGTATAGTAATATTTTGAGTAGATTTTTTCAATCAACACTCATAGCAAATCAAGACCAGTTAGAGTAGAAGGAGTGAAAGATATAATAACAGAAAGACATTAATGAAACACATGAATGGGCAGCAAATATACAGTCAATCTTCATGATTCGCTGGGATTAGGTTCCTTGAAAACTCAGTGAATAGGGAATTCTGTGAATACAGAACCATTGATCTTATTGGGAAACGGGGGTTAGGTTCCTGCGGGACCCTGTTCACCATACACTTTTGCTACCGATCACCATAAACTCATCATTTTGTGTATCTTTCTTGTAAAAAGCAGCTTATTTATTATACTGTGCATTTTATAAATATATTTTAAACACTGTTTTCTTTGTGATAGTACAGTGTGTACAATCAGCCGTAAGAACAAAGAGGCAGCCTCTCCTTGCTGTTTGGTGGGTGTCTCAAAATTGTTTGCCTACTGCGCATGACCTCGAATATCAGCGAGGGGCCCGCGAATGGCAAAAATGGGTTACACTTTATCTCACACAAATACGGAACATGCAAATAGCAAGGATTGACTGTTAATTTTTTTAAAACTAAAAGAAAAAAATTTAGAAATGTAAAAAGAAAAAAGTGAGGATAAATTTTAAGAGAAAAAAAACACTGATGCAGTGGTATCTTATAAAATCCAGTAAATGGTGGCCATTAAATAATCAATGTTAACCATGTAAGTGAAATATCACTTTGTCATGAAGGTAAGACACATTTAACTTAGGGCTGTAGTTATCTTCTGAATTACAGGAATAGAATAACTACTGGCATAATAGTGAAAAGGTTGAAACTTAAAAGCTTAGGATTTTATACGGGGAGCAGATTTCTAAGCTCAGTGTCCCTCATCACCCTTCCCAATTTTGAAGTTGTTGCTTTAACTTTGATGTCAGTTTCTTTCTGCATTTGTTCCTGGTCTTTGTGTTAAAACCGTTGTGTTTAAATATTTTTTCCCATGGTTTGTCTTTCATCTTAAGATTGAGTTTGGAAGTATCAGGAGAAGGGTTTTGGATTCCCTTGTGTATTTTATGATGCCATTACTATACATTATGATAAAGACAGTAGAGTAAATGCAAGACTTTATCTCATTTATGTGACTTAAAAAGTGATGAATTATTCTGTACTTATTACTGTAATGTATCCTGCCCTTCATGCAGTCTTATTAATTCATTCCTTAACAAGTCATGTAAAGTAACTGCAGACTTTTATTTGCAAGAAAAAAACTCGTGTAATAATTTACAGATAAAATATTAATGTCTCTGGTTCTATCCAAGTGAAGTGTTTTTAAAGCATTTAATGTTATTATACTGTATTTATTGAGGTAACCAGTTCATAATTATTTTTTTTTTAAATTTCTGTATTCCACTCCATTTATATAAGAATTATGCAGGGTTTACACATTTTAGGAATATTCTAGTGGGGTTTCAGAAGTTTACTAAAATTGATCCTGCTTATGAACAGGTGAGAGGAGTCATATATCCAGTTCCTTATCCAATGAATCTCTGGAGACCTGTGTCCATGATACAAACCCAGTGCCAAGAGATACTAGACTCATAAACAACTTAAGGAACAAGAGGTAATAATTTAAATTGTTTTGTTTATCGGTAAGGAAATCTGTAGAGAAAATGAAACATATAATGAACAAAAATGGTGGTTGAATACAGTTTGAAATTTTGCCAGTATGTGACATTCCCAAAGCATTTTTGAAACATATTATACATTACAATTATATACCTTGGCAACTAAAACAAAATGCTTTTTGAACTTACAAAATCAGTTGGTAAAAGACAAGTTATGAATATTTTAATGTTAAAAATATCAATACCCTCTAGCTCCCCAAGGAGCATAGGCCTTCAACAAACACCTGCCAAGTCTTCCTGTCCTGTGCCATCCGCTCAAGTTCTTTCCATGTTAAAAAAAAAATATGTGATGGAATAAAGAAATCTACTTTATTTACCCTACAAGGAACTGAATTTATTAGAGATCTTTTAAAAAAATCATACAGAATTTTGTTGTGATGCTGAATTAGTGCCCCCAAGAATATTAAATATATAACAGATAGATTTTCAAATTAGCAGCAAGCATAAAACCCACTCTGTCATTAAGTAACGCATATAAATATGGCATCCTATAGATAAACCAAGTGAGTCCAGTTGTTCTAGTGGTGGGGTCTTCTTTATTCGCAGCTCATAGCCACATTTATTTCCTTCATAAAGTGTAAAGTCAGTCTTAGGCATCTCACACTGCCATATTGTTTCTCACTCAAAGGGGCCAATGGCTGCCATGCTGTCAGTTTGCTTCTTGGATGGAGCCAGTATTCTTGGAGAACATATTCTATTTGCTTGTCTTCCTAATAGTGATACATATATTTCTGTCCAGTATTTAATTTATTCGACAGATGATATTTGTGTCTTTGGTGGCCGGTTTTCGGTAAGGAAAGTTATTTCTTGATCTCTTGAATGTGAGGCGTAGGTTGCTTCTGTTATATCTGGCTATGGTCGTTCTCTATGTCATGTTTCGTTGCAGCTATTTTTTAGGTTATTGCTTTTATCTCCTTATATGTTGTACCATCCTCAGTTTGAATTTTGCTTCCTTCTTCTTTTGCAAGTCTTTGTGCCTTCTCATTTTCATATATCTTGCAGTAGGCAGAGATCCACTATATTTTCATTGTTGCATTTATAGCTGGTTTCCATTAGTGCTTTGGAGAGGCTGTCTAATTTGTTACTTTTATGGTTCATTAGAACAGTTATGACTAATAGGGAATCTGTGAGGAACACTATCTTGGCTTAAGCATTATTCCTGTTTTCCTCAATGGTTATTGT
The DNA here is from genome assembly GCA_024509875.1 of Oreohelix idahoensis. Taxonomy (NCBI): domain Eukaryota; kingdom Metazoa; phylum Mollusca; class Gastropoda; order Stylommatophora; family Oreohelicidae; genus Oreohelix; species Oreohelix idahoensis. The sequence goes on along the minus strand of JAMPIV010008337.1, from coordinate 85,148 downwards.
GACTGTTTTTAGTGCCACTGCCTCAGCTTTGAAAAGAGCAAAAATAAAATGCACCTAATTATGTTAATGAGAGAATCAAAACAAAATTTGAAACAGATAATGTATGAGTTCCTTGAGATGTGAATATATAGAAGAATAGGGCATGTTTCATGGCAAGAAAATAAAACAAATAAAGAAGTCCTAGAAAACTTAGGAGGAATGAAAAGAGAATTAATGAAGGAGATCAGAATGAGACAGCTAAAATATTTTGACCTTGTAAATAACACCGGACACTGAAGACCATAATAGAAGGCAAAGTTGAAGGCAAATGTGCAAGATGAAGACATTGCTATCAGTGGGAAAATAACATCAGGAGATGGACGGGAAGGAGTCTACCAGAGTGCACCATCAAGACAAGAGATAGAAGACGTAGGAGTTCCATTGCAGCTGACCTTTGATATGAACATGGCACCCGATGATGAATGTAATACAAATAGATAAAGGCACAGAGGAGAATATCTAAACAGCAAACAAAAGGATGCAGGAAGCCTTACAAGAATTAGATAAACGAACACAAAAATGGCTACTAAAGATAAATGAGAAGAAAACTACATACACATTTCTCACTCTCAAAGAAGAAACAAAAAGTCATTTTGAAAGTGAATGAACCTGAACTACCAAAAAAATGGAGTCCTCAAGTATATGAGGTTATTTTTGAAGCAGTAGTTAGTTTGAAACACAACAGTTCTGTTTATGAGTTTTCTTCAAAACATTGTTGTATGTTTATTTAGTCAGGGCATTAGATTACAATTTAAAAAAAATTTAAAATAAAGTTTTACAGACAAAATTTCCAAAGACTGCATTTAGGTTTTTAGTTGCCTTTGCAATAATTACTGTCTCGATGCTTCTGAAACATTTGCAGGGTGTACTTAGTGTCAGGAGACAGAATACCTCTGGCTATTTGCTCTGTTTTATCTTATGATTCCCAGGCACCACAAAGGTAATTGTTGTGTCCTCTTTATGTTCTTTGTACACTGATACTATTTCAAGTATTGACAGTAATATATTAAGCCCCCATTGCTATTTCTTGTGGTAATTAACTGGGTTATGAGAAACAGTGGGAAAATAAGCACTGTTTGTGACATCACAAGGTTAGATGACATAGACTTTATGGGCAGTATTACATTGTTGGTGTATAAACAGATATAATTAATCTGATAGCCAGAACAGCAGATGGCTAAAAAGAAAAAAAAAGTGTGTGTGTGTGTACGTTTTAAAAATATGTTACAGATCAGGGTTGAATTTTTTTTGGGGTGAGGAGAAGAGGAGGCACTGGGTATATCAGTTATCTGTACCATAGCTTCACTATGCTCTTGTTTTCTTTAGTATAGGTTGGCCTGTGTGAAGAATGTTCTCCACACTTATGCATCCATCATGTAATGGCTTGTACCATCACTGTACATTCCTTACTGACATACATTTGGTATAGGTTTAAACAGCTCCTTGATATATATATATATATATATATATATATATATATATATATATATATATATATATATATATATATATATATATATATATATATATATATATATATATATATATATATATATATATATATATTACAGACACGCTAATCTTTAGACCACAGATTTAAAGGCGCATTTATCTTGTAATTGCAATGCTACCACCCTACTCTGCACCACACACAGGCTCATCATTTCTCCCTTGTATATAGCTTATAAATATGATTTAGTTTTATAAATGAGTTACATACAATGTTGAATATGATAAATATTATATAGAGGCCATATTTTTTAAAATGTGATTTAATATAGTATGGATAAATATTTGACACCAACATATACAGATATTTAAAGAAATTATGTAGGAGTTTAATTATTGGGTATTTTATGGAATTATTAAACCTCCTAATTTTCTAAGTGAAATGTAGCAAGTGAAACAAACTAGTTCCACCAGCTTTGTAGGAAAAGGTGCACATTGCACTGTGAAAGCTAAATTGCACATCCATTACAATAATGTGCGTCAATTAATCTTTAAGTACATATTCAGGACACAGGCTACCAGGGCAGTATTTTAAAAGATACCCGTACATTTTAAAACAATGTGATAAAAGATTTGTTACTTAATTAGTCAAATTTCATTCCATTGGTTTTCTTTCACTTCTTCCCATGTTATTTTTGAACGGTTGCTTTGCAGCTTCATAGCCAATGTATCCAGATAAATTTAACTACAAAGATCCAGTGAAGGTGAAATGGAATGTAAAGAAATGAAATAACCAAAGGAGAAAAATTGCTGTCATCAGGACATTTGGCAAAAAATGACACACTATAACTTAAACTCATCATTTTTTTATGGGTCACTTGTATGTACTTACGAACAGCTCATTGAAAGCTAATATTTTAAACCACAAAGCCATGCATGGATGCATATATCTGGAGTCATCCTTATATGATCACCAGCTAAGTACAATGGTGTAGTATACAGATGTGGAAGTGAACCTCTGTCTGTGAGGCTGATTACACCCTCTTGAAATCATCTACACACTTATTTGTTTCCATACCAGTTTTACAGCAGCCTACTCATTTATTGTTATACATTGCACACTAAGCTTGGTGGGGTCACTTCAGCCCCAGATGTAACTATTTGGCTTTGACCTGGTTGACTTCATGCAGGAGGAACTATGAAACCAGTGATAGGCAGGGGGAGCTGAGAAGTGGCTCTGCAGGATGTGACAATCCCTTGGGAGAGCACAGTATTTTAACTCTGCATAGTTGGAGGCCTCCCTTGGGTGGTGGAGAATGCACAGTATTCCACCCACCTCTTCCTCCTAGCTTGGGACCAGATATGATGATCCTATAAACGCAAGCCAAGTTGGAGAAACTGGAGCTCATGACTTCAACTCAACACATTTCGGAATGGCAGAAAAACCACAGGAAAAGCCTGATCTACAGTGTAGATAATACCAAGGAGTCTTCAACTTGGTATTGGCTGCAAAAGAGCAAGAAGCTCAGCAGCTATAGTTAAACAACAAAAAAACCACTAAGCAATTTCTGTCAGTTCATTTATTTTTTATTTTTAAGAAAATAATATTTACCATGTTTTAAAATCCACCATGTTATGGTGCATTTATTATTGGTTTTATGCCTTTTATCTGTGTATTAGCAAGCACTGTGCATTTTTTCTGTTTGTGATGTTTTTTGTCAGGCCAGATGATGAAGTGCGTGTTCGGCATCTGTCTGGCCATTCTGGATCGAGATCTCATTCCTCCCAGGAAGGGCTCCTCTTTGTAGGCCTTCAGCATGGCATCAGATACGAAGAGGTAACAAAATTTTGGTGGTTGAGGAGCATTCATTTAATTAATTTTTGTAGCTGTATGGTTTTGAATTATTTAAAATTCAGGTGATGGAGGCATACTAAATTATTCAAAGATTAGTTAATGGCGGCATATTGAATTATTAATTGTTGAGATTGCTTCATGTAGTTCCTGGGAAAGATAGGACTATTGCTCCCTCAGGCATAACATATATATTGTGACTAATGTGAGGTTGTGCATTAGGCTAGCTACGTCATCATGTAATAAAACTAATTGCCACAGAAACCATCACTGAAAGGGGCTGGCTGCAGTGGTGGCTCTGTGCTCCATAGGGAACGAGAAGGAAAATGGTGTTGAAGTGCCCCATTTCGTTCCTGGGGGTCTCTGAGGAGGCTAAGAAATGTTAGTACTACTACTCCCTCATGCTTGTTGTACAAGGGGAGTAATATGAGGTTGTACAGCTACTGCTGCAGTTGACTCCATCGCAGGAAGCTTGCACCAGTATCCTTTGTTCTCTTGTAGTGGTGGTTTCTATGGTCATTTATTTTCATGGCGGGGTTGCTGGTCCCATGAAGAATTCTTCTTATTGCCTTTTAAGACATACAGTAGCCTGTCGTTTGATTACGAGTATATTGACATGGGTTCCAGTTTTTAATTTTGTGCTATTCCTGTGAAGATTGGAGTACCAGTTTGATTCGTGATGAGAGTGAAGCAATTTCCAGTAATCTTGCCTAGTTCAGAAAATCATAATGTCACAGTGAACCACTGAGTCAAAACACAAGGAAATGGGGGGGGCTGTTAAGGTATTTTATTGGCATGGTCTGCTAGAGGTTAACAGCATAAGATTAATAGGTGACTACGTTTAATATAATGTAAATAATTGTTAGTTAGTGTACGCGATACACACGATTGATTATGACGTGTATGCGTTGGTATGTCACGCACCGTGACTAGGTTACCACACCCTTTTCTTAGATGACCGTCAAACGGATAAGACGTGTCCTATAATCCTTCCAGTGGTAGGCATGATATTGCCGCACATATGTTATTGCAGTACGGACATGGGTCAGTCCGATATTCTTATGAAGAGAGGAATGTATCGAGGTTAGTAATTTTAACTAAAGTCAAGGAAGGATGAAATTATGGTCCACATTCGTTTTATATCGCCAGACGTCTAATCTCATTGTCGGCCGTTGGATGTCCCAACCGCGCGTACATATAGTTACGACGTTCTGACTATAGTGTTGCATATTATTGGACCAGGACTATAATGCAGGGATAGCATTTATGATGTATGATTCAATTCTAATATATAATGTTTTCATAATCAACCTCCATGGACTGTCTACTGTTTGAAATGTATATTAAAAATTGTGTGGACTCGAGAAGAGACTTATCACGTTCATTGAAGTTACAAATTCAACAATTATGATACTGAGTTCAAACCTTGTGACAGACAGAAAGTATTAACTCACATTCGCGTAACTATTCCAACAATAGCACGATCAAGAATTAATGAATCAAATGACCAGAACTAAGAAGCTTATTGAATCAATGAGAAACGGTGGCTTTCCACAACGACCACTGAAATAGAAGACGGGGCCGCAACAACAATAAAAGAAGTGAATCGTATAAAGCCCCGCAACAAAGTGGTGGCCATTGCTGGGGAACGAAGGAAGAAAGAAATTTTTCTTGTTTACATACTTTCACGGACTGTTTACAATTACAAGAAAACGTTCAAGTCACATGATTCCGAACATGACGTGGCTTGTGTAACTATGCAAAAATCAGTGACGTCACAATATTCCGTGTACAAGCCAACGATCGAAGGACGATGCCAGCTCACCTAATGTTTCATTCAAGAATACAACTTCTCAGTAGATCATAGGATTGAAAAGACATTATTTACCAACAAGGAGCAAACAGTCCTATCCTCTAGTCTAGGCCGTTGGTGAAGATCGCATCGGACGACGGGTTAAAAGATAAGTCTCAGTTCGTGACTGTTGTCATTCATAAGAAACATCACTGAGTCTAATTCACATTTTGCAGGCATGTCCGTTCTATATATTTTATATGCACGTTATATTTGTTTTCATTGTTTGTGCTGTGCCTAATTTGTGGGAGGTTGGAGTGGAGATTCAGAATGAATAAATTATGGCTCTACGGATTGCCGATATTCATTCTGAACGGTCTTTAGGGTAGTGAATTAAATCGCATTTCGCGGAGAACGCGTCGATGACATTTCCGGGGCTTGTTTCGTTCGGGACTGCATTTAATTCACAGTATATGTTAGATGTCTAGTTTGGTGAAATAATCGGTGTATTTTATCGTATTCAGTTTAAATTCTATTTAGTTTGGTAACAATATTAGTAAGCTATCTTGTTCTTTCTGATCTTGCTATTATTCAGTTCATTTTTTTTTTGTATAACCGTCAATGAGTCCATGTTTGCGTCATTAATTTTTGTGTACGCAGATTTAACTCTATATTCAGTTAACCTTCACCCTACTCTATATTTCCGGTTTGCAGATTTGGTTTCATAATATCAATTTTTATTGTAGAAACGTCTTGTTTCGTGATAATATGGTTTGTTTATCCTTGGTTTACCCATCGTATCGTATGTCCTCATTTCATCTGTTCATGATTTAACACTAATAATATAATTTCTTGCTTAATAAGAGTGTATATGAATATAATTAAAATTTAATGACTTTTAAGGAGAATTAGGGACTTTGCACCAATTTGCAGTGGTAGTCCAAGAAATGGGCGATGCACTTTATAGCTCATGATTAAGGCATAATATAATAATAATATATATTTATAAAATAATTTGACTTTTTAGTCTGTCCTGCATATAAAGGACATAGTGTATATTATTTGGTACATTTTTTCCATTACTAAATGATTTACTTAGCACATATCACTGACTGAATGATATAATACTTGAGGAATAATACTATTTATTATTAGGTGCATGATAGTAATTCAGCACCCGAAATAGATAAATATCATAACTATTTATGATATATTAACGAGTATATATGTAATATTTTCCCAACATAGTATGTCTATGTATGGAATCTACAAATAATAGTTAGATAATATTACAATTAATTAAATTGAACATTCCCAGATTAAGTTCAATAATATTATGATTGTTTATATCGACTATTCATAAATTGAATAAGTACAATAATTACTTAGAATTTATTGGTGATTATTACATAACCATTACGTACAATATTAACGTCAAGATGCTTAACTTAGACTATTTTATTAAAAATGGTAAAGATTTTGGGAAAAAAGGAGAACTTCTCGAGGCTTATGCATTGGCTGAATTTGCAAAATATAAGGCAGAAGAGGAGGAAAAGAAAGCCATTGCTAAAGCAGAGATGGAAGAACTTGAAAGAAAACAGGCGGAAAAGAAGGCAGAATTAAGACAAGAAGAAGAAAGAAAGATAGCAAGAGATGAAATCCTACGGATTGAAGAAGAGAATAAATTGAAACGACAAGAAATCATACTGCAGCAAGAAATGGAATTGCAACGACTTAAATTAGAAACAGCAAAACTTAATTCACAGGGCGCTGCAGCAACCCAAAATGATACTGCTCAATCTGGATCTTCATCCACACGACTTAAAGGTAATTATTACTTTAAGCTGCCTCCATTCAAGTTACACGTAGATGACCTTTCATCGTGGCTCGCGCGCTTTGAGGACATATGTAAGGTGAATAACCTTGACAAAGCTGCATGGGCACTGAAACTTAAGGAATTTCTAGATGGCGAACCTGCAAGTGCAGCACAAAATATAGATCCAACACTATCAACAGACTATGAGGCCATTAAGACGTTGTTACTACGTCGTTTCCACTTGAACGAAGAGGCATGTAGATTGCGTTTTAAAAGTTTGTTGCCAGATAACAATCGAGATTTCACAGGTTTTATTGCTAACATACGCAATACTTTTAACAGATGGGTTGAACTGGCAGGTGTCAACAAATCCTACGACAAGTTAGTCGATTTGTTATTGAGGGATAAAGTATTATCGTCTGTCAGCCCACCATTCTTTGCTTATCTGCAAGAAAGAAAACCAGAATCTATTGATGAGTTAGAAAAAATTTCTTTAAATTACTGCACAGCTCATCCGAATGCTAATATTTCTGGCACATTGATAAGAGAACCACTTCCTGTAGCCTCCAATATGGCATATCATAATCATAACAAACCTAGAACACACAGTGTAGACAGGGGTAGGTTCAAAGGAAACTATGACATTAATTTTCATAAGGGACAGAATAACTTTAACAATAACTTTAATAGAGGACGACAACAAACCAGAAACTATTCACCTCAGTCAAGAAATAACAGTAATCCACGTAACTCAAGTTATAATCGATCATATAACTATAATAATGATTACAAGTGGAACAATAGCGATAATTATAACTCGAGACATCGAGATAACAGTTACAATAGAGGACAACGGGATAATTCATCTAATTATTCTCGTCATCGTTCTCATTCTCGTAGATCGACAACTTATAACCATAATACAGGGGCAGCAGTTACTACTGCTACAACCCCTAGGGTTCAGAGTTCAACTACTGATAACAAAATACAGTCATCGTCTACTTGTTTTGCAATGAATTATAACGTGGCAAATAGTTGCCCAACATGTAATCTTATATTTCAGAAAGCAAAAGAGACAGTTCTGAACTGCGGTCATATTCTACCAGAAGTCAGTCTAGCAGTCAATGACGGAACAGGATCACTGATCTTCAACAGAGGAAAAGTTAATGGATCCATCGTCTCAGTCTTAAGAGATTCGGGGTCGACCACGATCGGAATCCGTCAGACACTTGTTCATCCAAATTGTGCAACTGGAGAACATGTCAGGTGCATGACGTTTGGGGGAACCATAGAATATTATCCAACAGCTATTATTTACATTGACACACCTTTCTTCACAGGCAATGTTAAAGCATGCATGTTAAGAAACCCAATTGCCGACCTTATGGTGGGATGCATACACGGGAGTAAAGATTGCACACCAGATGAGATTATTCAATGGGAAAAAAAATAATCTATACATCGGAAATGCAGCAATAACCAGAGCACATACAAAACAATTAGAGACTATAGACACGGAAAACAAGGAAACAAATGATCATGAAAATATCGAGATTCATTCTGCTATTGACCGAGTATCATTTGCTGCAAAACAGAGGGAAGACAGGTCACTAACAAAATTTTTTACGCTGGTCAACAAAGATGACAATCTTTCTAGGAACAAAAATGATAGTCAGTGGTTTAGTATTAAAAAATGACATTTTATTAAGATGTTTTATGGATAAAACTCAGATAAGACAACAAGTCATGGTACCTTTTGCTTTTAGGCGGTACATACTTCAACATGTACATGATTCTAAGTGTGCAGGTCACATGGGTTATACTCGTACACGTTCACGAGTATTATCTTCTTTTTTTTGGCCGGGAGTATCACAAGATATTTCACAGTACGTACGCTCCTGTACGATATGCCAAGAAGTGAAAGCACGGGGAGCCTTTCACACGGCGCCTATTCAGGCTTGTGATATATCGGTGAGACCTTTCGACAAAATGGCCATTGATATCATTGGCCCACTTTTACCATCAGCCAGAGGACATAGGTTTATTCTCACTTGCATCGATTTATGCACACGATGGCCAGAAGCCATCCCATTAAAAACAACCACCACAACAGATGTAGCTGATGCACTACACTTGATCTTTTCTAGAGTAGGTTTTCCTAGAAAACTTTTGTCAGATCATGGTTCTCAATTTATATCTGAGACTATGACGGAGGTAATGAAGACTTGGCAAATAGATAGAAACCTCAGCAGCATTTATCACCCAATGAGTAATGGTGCTGTAGAAAGACTTAACCGTACACTCAAACAAATGCTACATAAAGTTACAGTTAACCATCCACAGGACTGGGACAGAGTGCTACCAGCGGTGTTATTCGCTTATCGAGAGGTGCCAAATGAACAAACTGGCTTCTCTCCGTTTCATTTAGTCTTTGGCGCTCCTCCAAGAGGTCCTATGGGACTGATAAAAATTTATTAATCGATTCTGAGATGACTCAGGACACTCAGTCATCCTATGAATATGTAATTAATCTCCGGAATAACATTATTGATGCCTGTCAAATGGCAACAGCTTCATCTGAGGCTGCGAAAGAGAAAGCTAGAACTTTCCAAAACAGTAATAAACGATTACGTCAATTATTTCCAGGAGATCAAGCTTATGTGTTATTGCCACATAACAATAATAGACTACTAATCTCGTGGAATGGTCCTTACCAGGTTATCAATAAGATTTCTGATGTTGATTATGTCCTGGACATTAAGGGACATCACAAAATATTTCACATAAATATGCTCAAGCAATTTCATACTCGACCTGAACATCTACAAGCTATTTTTCATGAATTAGATGACACTTTCAGACCTACATGTCACTATTCTAATTTATCCGTTATCCAGGAAGAAGAATCTTCTTTTCCTGAGGTACAGTTAGCTTTACCTGTACCTGTAGTACAATCTAGCGAATCTTGGCGGGACGTAACCATCTCTTCGTCGGTTACACCGCAACAGCATCAAAAGATTGCTGATCTGCTACAATCTTATCCAGATGTGTTGACCGATGTTCCAGGTCGCACATCAGTCATTAATCATGACATCACTCTTAACGAGGATACTCCAATTCGGGTACATCCTTATTCTGTTCCTATACACTTTCTTACTAAAACTACTAAGGAACTTGAACAGATGTTATCTTTAGGAATTATCGAAACTAGTAATTCCCCATTTTCTTCTCCATTAGTTATTGTCCGAAAGAAGGACAATAACATTAGACTATGCGTCGACTATAGAAAATTAAATGCACAAACGATAGTTGATAGCGAACCACATCCACTTCTCGATGACTTACTGCCACGTCTATCGACAGCAACTATATTTACTAAGATAGACTTAACTAAAGGTTATTGGCAGATACCACTAACCGAAAAAGCAAAATACTACACAGCGTTTTCAACTCCGCTAGGTCTATACCAGTGGAACGTGATGCCTTTTGGGCTTGTTAACGCTCCAGCTACCTTTGTTCGCATGATGCGACACATTTTTTTCAGGTAGACCAGACATTATTACATATATAGATGACATATGCTTGTTTAGTTCATCTTTTGAGGAACATTTTTTGGGTCTTGGATACGTTTTTGATACCTTGAGAAGGTACAAGTTAACTGCTAAACCTACAAAATTACAGGTAGCATTTCATGAGATCACTTTTTTGGGTCACATTATTGGAGCTGGATATATCCGAACATTACCCAGTACAGTTTCAAAAATTTTAAACATTTCCGTTCCTCAAACGAAGAAACAAGTGAGAAGCTTGTTAGGTCTAGTCCAATATTACAGTAGATTCGTACCTAACTTGTCATCCATCACTGCTGTATTGTCCTCATTACTAAAGAAGAACATGCCAGTGAAGGTGACATGGACTGACGAATGTGACAGAATTTTTCGGCAAATAATTTCTATATTTTCAAATCCACCTATTTTGAGATTAATTGATGCTTCTAAAAAGTTCATTCTTCGTACAGATGCGAGTAACTACGGAATTGGCGCATGTTTGCTCCAATACCATGACGACATCCTCCATCCAAACTTGTACGTGTCACGAAAACTGAAACCACCAGAAGTGAAGTACTCTATGGTTGATCGCGAACTCTTAGCCGTCGTGTGGGCGATAACCAAACTAGAAAAATTCCTACTGGGAGCCCCTTTTGTAGTACAAACCGATCAAAGGGCAGTAGCATCACTACAACGAGCAAATCACAAGAGTCCAAAATTGACCAGATTTGCTATACTCCTCCAACCCTTCGAGTTTTCAATCGAGTACATCACAGGATCCGACAACATCTTGGCAGATACATTATCTCGAAATCCTAATGATGTCGATTCCTAATTTACGTTGTTTGTCGCAAAGACAATACTATGTACAGAGAAACTTAATCAAAGAACATAGCACCATTGTTGCTTTTTGACACATGAATGAACCATTTACTCAGCTGCTTTCTATAGGCAAATTATACGCAAAGTGACTGCAATCAATTGACACTATATTCGTCTTTACACCGGGACTTTCCTGGTTTACATTTGTCACAACATTGTTTCAAAACACTTCGGAGAAAATAAATGACATTCCAGTCGAACTAATTCGTTATATAACGTGACTCAGAATACTTGAACATTTTGTCTAATGGAAATTCAAGGATCAAGACTACGAATGGATCTTCATATCCAATGTTAATTACTTTAATTTATTCTTTAAAACTAATCCACATTAAAATGACAAGTGAGTTGAATTTTAAAAAAATGAATAAACCTTAAAAAAATGAAAGAAAGAAAAGAAAACTCACATAATTCTTTGATTATATTCTTAGAATTACATGATTATATTGCATACTATTGTTTAAATTAGTTAGAAAGGTATTAATAACTTAATACTACACTTACTTGATGTTCAACACACATAACTTAGTTAAATTTATACATCATTTTTTTTCTTTCTCTAATTTATTCTTTATTCGTTATTATGTCTTTCTTTAACAGATCCTCTCATTTTTTCTTACATTAGATTTTCAACAACTTATTCTTATTCCATACCTAGTATAGTTATTTAGTTTAATTTTAACACTTTAAATTAGTCTGACATGACATTTTATCACGACATATTTTAAGTTAATTAATTATTTAATTAGAGATCGACATTACCATTCTCTTTTAGTTCTTATTACCATTTATATTTATGTATGATATAAATAATGAATATATTACATGACTATTGGTTAGTCGACATGACCACGACATTGGTTCTAGACAGAACGTCGTAGGCCATATGCCGCAATCTCGTTAAATTTTTTTTTTTGATATTGTTAACATATTGGTATTTTTTCAGATGGGTTTTTGTTAAAAAAAATCTATCTAATAGATTTTTTTTTTCCCCAGTGGACAGGGAATTGTTAAGGTATTTTATTGGCATGGTCTGCTAGAGGTTAACAGCATAAGATTAATAGGTGACTACGTTTAATATAATGTAAATAATTGTTAGTTAGTGTACGCGATACACACGATTGATTATGACGTGTATGCGTTGGTATGTCACGCACCGTGACTAGGTTACCACACCCTTTTCTTAGATGACCGTCAAACGGATAAGACGTGTCCTATAATCCTTCCAGTGGTAGGCATGATATTGCCGCACATATGTTATTGCAGTACGGACATGGGTCAGTCCGATATTCTTATGAAGAGAGGAATGTATCGAGGTTAGTAATTTTAACTAAAGTCAAGGAAGGATGAAATTATGGTCCACATTCGTTTTATATCGCCAGACGTCTAATCTCATTGTCGGCCGTTGGATGTCCCAACCGCGCGTACATATAGTTACGACGTTCTGACTATAGTGTTGCATATTATTGGACCAGGACTATAATGCAGGGATAGCATTTATGATGTATGATTCAATTCTAATATATAATGTTTTCATAATCAACCTCCATGGACTGTCTACTGTTTGAAATGTATATTAAAAATTGTGTGGACTCGAGAAGAGACTTATCACGTTCATTGAAGTTACAAATTCAACAATTATGATACTGAGTTCAAACCTTGTGACAGACAGAAAGTATTAACTCACATTCGCGTAACTATTCCAACAATAGCACGATCAAGAATTAATGAATCAAATGACCAGAACTAAGAAGCTTATTGAATCAATGAGAAACGGTGGCTTTCCACAACGACCACTGAAATAGAAGACGGGGCCGCAACAACAATAAAAGAAGTGAATCGTATAAAGCCCCGCAACAGGGGCCTAACATTAACTTACTTACTTAGTCGTTCCCCTTCTACCGTGAGGTGTAGAGATTTGGAAGAGAGAGCGCCAGACTATCCTATCGGCTATCTTCCTCCTGGCCTGGTTCCATTCTAGTCCTCGTTCCTTCAAAGGTTGTCTAATGTTGTCCTCCCAGTCGTCCTGGGGGCCTGGATCCCTGGCTCTTTGTTTCCCATGCTTGTCGTGGTAGACGATCTTCTCCTATTCTGCAGACATGGCCAAACCATCTTAGTTGGAACTGTTCTACTTGGGTCTGCAGGGGTGGGATTTTAGGCCTTGATGTATCGCCTGGTTGCGGACCATGTCTCTTCTTGTTACTTCAACCACCTTCCGCAGATACCTCATTTCTGAGGTTTGGATCTGGCTTTTGTGGGTTGTAGTCATTGCCCATGACTCACATCCATATGTCAAGACTGGGACATAGGTGTAGCGGTATACAGCCATCTTCGTTTTCTTACCAACCTCAACATTAACTTCCTATTTGAAATATTAGGCATAGGAAAGAATAATTATGACAAATTAAATTGGTGGCAGTGCTCAGATGTTGACCCAGTGTTTGCTTTTGTTGCACAGGGAGTTAGAAGAACTGATATGGAGGTTTCATTCTTAGAAAAAGGTATAAAATAATATGTTCTGCTGAGGGAAAAAAGATTGATCAGAAATATTAGAAATTGATAAAGAGAACATTTATGATAGATTAGATCTGTGGCAGATGTTTGACATAGTGTTTGCTTTTGTTGTACAGGAAACTAGAAAAATTTGTATGGAGGTTTTGTTCTTAGAAAAGATATAAAACTAACATTTTCTGCTGAGAGGGAAAAGATTGATCTGAAATATTAGACATTGAAAAAGGTAACAGTTTTGAAAGAGTAGATCTATGGCAGATGATCGATATACCTTATGAAGATGCCAATAGTTTAATCAGAAAGAGATAAATAAATAAAGAGGGAAATCCGAGGCCTGTAAATAGTAAATAAATAATACACACATAAAGGTAAGTTTCAGCCACTCATGAGAAATAAAGAAGTAGAAATCTGGACTACAGAAAAACAACAGAAGTGAGAGGCTTACTGGAGAATCGAACCCAGGATCTTCCAAATGGCACCACCGCCTAGCTACGGAAGCGAATCACACTATCCTCCCTGCCAACTAGGCTCCACAAAACATAGTGCTTCGTGGACAGGGGTCATTAGCGCGATTTTCAACACGTAACACCGGACATATGCCTAACGGCAGTCCAAACTAATTAATGACGCAATCACTTCTCTGGTTCCCCTATTATACAATATATGTCATATTACACAAGACAAAGACCTACTATCTGTCCTGTACTGTTCTCATTCTTCTATCATTTATTAGAAACAGTATTAAGGTCTTTGTCTTATGTAATCTGACCTATTCTCCGGCTCGATTCTCCAGTAAGCCTCTCACTTCTGTTGTTTTTCTGCTGTCTGGTTTTCTACTTCTTTATTTCTCACTAGTGCCTGAAACATACCTTTATGTTTATATTATTTATTTACTCAGAAACAGATACAGAAACAAGTGGGAAACAGAGCATCCAGGCCACCAGAAGAATGATGCATATTACCAGCTTAACAGTAGTGAAGAAGTGGTTACCTTCATATTGCACAGGCCACAACAGACTGAAATAGAACCTATTCAACAAGCAAAAGATAGGAACTACCAATGAGTGTAGCTGTGGCACCAATAAAATGACCTCTGTAGGAACTACCAATGAGTGTAGCTGTGGCACCAATAAAATGACCTCTGTAGGAACTACCAATGAGTGTAGCTGTGGCACCAATAAAATGACCTCTGTAGGAACTACCAATGAGTGTAGCTGTGGCACCAATAAAATGACCTCTGAACATCTGCCGCACAAGCACCCAACTTGTAAAGAAAGAGAAAGCACATATGGCCATCACCAGTACCCTTCCTGGACAAACTCTATGGAGATAACAACAACCTCAGGCTGACCACTCCTTTTTAAAACTTATTCGAGCCGATGTCTGAAAGTGTACAAAGAAGAAGAAGATATAGTGTATACTTTAATTGTACAGGAAATGAGAAGAAGTGATATAGAAACTTTCTTCTTAGAAAAAGTATAACAATAATGTGTTCATTTAGAAAAGAAGAAGATCTGAAATATTAGCCATTGGGAAGGAGAATGATTATGAAAGTTTAGATTTATGGTTGATAGCATTACCAGGTAGTCCTTGTTCTGGAATCCCCAGGGTAGAGAGGTAGAGGAAGACCAAAAAACACATGGAGAAGAGAACTGGAGACAGACATGAAGGGGATGAACAAGACATAGAAAGACCCTGAGCTGATGGCACGGGACAGGAAGACTTTGCATACATTGTTTGAAGACCTATGCTCCTTGGGGAGGTGAAAGGTGAAAGAAGGAGATTTATGGCAGTACTCAGATTTTTACTTGGCATTTACTTTGGTAGTAGCAAGACAGAAGTTAGCAGAAATAATAAGGAGATTTCATTCTTGGAAAATATGTAATAAAATGTTAATTTGGTTGGGAGGAAATATCTTAATTTTTTTAAATTAATACTGTTAATTATGTAAGTTAAAATTACTGAAGGGACAGTTGTGAATGGTGTGGTTCTTTATAATTTGGATGCATTATCATCTTTGTTACAAGATTAAACAATTTATATTGTCTACAGGAGGTGTCATATAGTCGATTCCTCATTCCCTCTCACAGGAAAAATGTAAAAAGAGGAGACACTGAGCACCAAATGTCTAGCAGTAAGTGGTTTTTTTACCCTTCCATTCTTACTTTGGATAAAATACTTTATTGACATTTGCTGTCAAGTCCCTTTGAAGACTGCATACATCTTAGCTTCCTACCCACTTCTTTCTTATTCACAAACCCTCTGTCCATCTTTTCTCTTTGTGCATTCAGATTTCCATTTCAGCTTCATATTTAAACTTGCTATTTTTGGAGTGGCATAAATGTATCAAAAGGTTTGTTTTTATATTTTTTAAAACGTTATTTGCTAGAAAATTGTTTGCTTTGATTTTTGCATCTGCTTAGTGTGACCTTTTTTTTTGTTTTGGTTTAATTTTTAAAATTCCATGGTACAATGCATTCTTCACATTAGCATGTGTTTTTGTTTTTTCAAATGTGTTTAAAATATATCTTGATTTGAAAAACAGGATTATATAAATTGTTAATGTATTTCTTTACATTTTATCTGAAAGGACCTTCAGAGATATTTAGGACAGCTTTACACATGCTGTGTATGTATACGAGTGCTGTTTTCTAATAATATTAAGTTCTTTGTGATAACTAGCATATCAGCTATCAATGGCATATCTAATCCAAGTTTTGCTTTACAATCTGCTAGAGAAAATTTACACGTATGCTCCAGTATCTACCATCTATAGTCATAGAAAAAGCATAGTTAATCATAATGCTGCATTTATACTCAACATTCATTAATTTCTAACAAAGTGTTGTAACATGAGAGAAGTGTCCCCACGTTGGATCTGTCCTGGGCTCGAATAATTTACAAGAACATTTTCTTTCATTAATCACAGACTATCAGCTTAAGCACTATACAAACAATACTAAACTATCACTGATTTTTATCATAAACCACGAAACAGACTATCAAGGATAGTTTTTATGGTATTGTGTAGCTTTATTACTATTGTGATATTTTTTCCACTTATCTCAAAGGCAGTTCATTTCTGCTTCCATTGCTTGTGTCTCTTTGTGAGGAGCACTAATTCATATGTCCACTGGCAAATCTGATGTGGGGACACTTTTAACGTGTTAAAAAATAATGAGTAAAGTAGCTTTCTTGACTACTTTCAAAGCAACATAAACAGTCCACTCAAGAAAGAAAGTTGTATTCAGTATTTCTGTTTTGTAAGTATGTTGTGAGATTGATGGTTATTTTCTTGATTGAAACAACCTTTACTGCTCAAAATTTGATTTTTAAGAACATTTTTACATGGATTATGTCATTTCTATCTTTTATGTTTGTAATTGTAAAATAAACTCAAAACGTGTAGAGGCTTCTAGGAAAGCTTCAATTTCATAGTAGCATACTGATTTTTAACATCAGAGAATGATGGGAGGAAATAATGTGAAATATAAACTTTACACAACAAGACGAATTAGCTCCCATGTTGCATTTTCCGAGTCCTTCAGAAAACAGAACTGTGCCAATAGTCTGTTTGTCACAGTAGAAAGTGGTGGCAGAGCTGTTCCCGTCATTGAAAAACATGCTCGCAATGCATCATAACGATTGTCCCCTGAAATAATTGAGAGAAAAAAAGTTAATTAAGTGAGAGAGGCAATTGTTTTGTTTTATAAACGTTCACAAATGTGTAGCTGGCTAAATTCTAAACATGACCTTTGACATCCATAACTAGAATTAGATCTATCGAAAGGAGGTCAGCGACTTCAAAAGCTGTTAGACCTTAAATCTGATACCGAATGTTTAGAAAATGGTGATGGTCCGATAAAGCAATCCAATAGGTACATTAATAACAATACCCCAACTCCAAAATTGTTTTAAAAAATGAAAAACTTTCTGTCTAAATGTGTGATTCGAGCAGTCACATTTGGCTGTTCTTCTACTAATACATCCTCCTCCGTCACTTGCCATTGTTATATTACAAATAAACAAAATAGGTCTGAAATGAATAGAAATAAAACAAAGTTCAAAACTTACTTAGAACACAAATTGGGTCGATATCTATTGGTGAAACTTTCAATTCAACACCTGAGTCATTTCATGCTGTATCTCGTACAGCCGGCCCATCGTGTCCAGGATTGTCAGATGGAACAGCCGACATTGTGTTTCCACGCCGAGATGTGTTAGAGGTGTTCTCTTTTAACGTTCGCTCGCTCTTTCCTCAAATAACTCTGATGTTTAAAACTTTGATAAGATTTTAGCAGAGTGATTGCTCATTTGTTTAATGTAACACAAGTGTAGGTAGGCCTCCAAGATGTGTATTAAAATCCAAACGTTCTCATTCACTTTGAATTTACTATATCTTCCTATAAGAAATCTGTGCCTTGTGTTACATGGGCGTAAACCTCAGCTTCCGCTCTTCACATTGGTGAAAACTATATGAATGT
Organism: Oreohelix idahoensis; assembly: GCA_024509875.1. Taxonomy (NCBI): domain Eukaryota; kingdom Metazoa; phylum Mollusca; class Gastropoda; order Stylommatophora; family Oreohelicidae; genus Oreohelix; species Oreohelix idahoensis. Next base: position 66,775 of record JAMPIV010008337.1, on the reverse strand, counting down.
AGCATATTTGAGGACCTAGTGCCACCGCTTTGAATGAGGTAAGGTCCTTTCAGGGAATTTCACTCTCTTGAGTGCCGGTCAGCCAGTGCATGGCAAGACGGTTTTAATAGTGTTTATTTTGTTGTCTCGCTCAATTTCAATGACACGCAGACAGTTACAATTGACATATTATGAAAGAAGAGGGACAGAAGACACAGCAAACGAGATGAATGCAGTCAGCGACCCATAGCTTGACTGCTTGTGTCAGGGTCAGCGAACCAGAGCTGACCAAGACCCTACTCCACCTCCAAGTGGTGGTCCTGGAAACAGACTGCAGTCTGGCCAAGAGAGTAGGGATCAAAAAGGGAAGGCAAACCCTGTCCCAAAAATGCCATGCTGAAATCGGATGTGTCGGGCCGAAAGGCGCAAATATTGCAGCATCGCTGTACACTGCGACACAACATAACCAATGTCCTTTTCAGGACGAATGCAGAAGAAGAATGAAAGAAGAACGATCAAGGAATCAGAAGATATAATTTTCATTTAGAAAAGGCAAATTAATTACTAGGCAGAGCGAGGTTGAAAAGGGCCCAAATTGAGCCTCGCTTGCCCGTCACAGAATTGTTTGACCACGGCAAGGCGGTACTTTGTGAAACCTAATAATTTATTTTACATGATGGGGTTACTACCCTCATGCATAGTTTCACATATCGTTGCCTCTTATAAGGGAGCATTGTTTATATTTTTCTTCCTCCTATCCTCGAAGTCCCCCAAAATTCATACTTGGTCAGATGTGGTCTGGTTAAATGAAGTTATGAATTATGCTAAGTGAACCTGCTGAAGAGCGTTAAAAAAAATAATCAAGATTTGTGGAAGGGTATGACACCCTACATCTTGAAGCACCTGCCTGACTTGAATTATGAAGAAAGAACACAAATTTGGATCTTTCCCATATTTCATTCATCACCTTTCACCCTTCTGCTCCCCAAGGAGCCTTCAGCAAACTCATGCCAAGTCTTCCTGTCCTGTGCCATCAACTCAAGGTCTTTCCATGTCTTCCTCATTCCTTTCATATCAGTCTCCAATTCTCTTCTCCGTGTGTTGTTTGTTCTCTATCTACTTCTTATGTTTCCTATATAGTGTATATAAAGGGAATAGTTATTTTTTTCTACCCCAGTAAATATTAGACAATAAAATGTTTATTTCTTTACCAAATTTTGACAGATCAGGTGGAAGAAAAAAAGGAAAGATCCTTTACAAATCTGTGAAGTAATAGAATACAATTTTGGCTGTATAATCATTAAAAAAAAAACATTACTTGCACTTTTAAAAGCAAATAAGGGGAGAGTAAAAAAAAAAAAAAACTTGTATTTTGAGCTAGCTTAGGTCTCTGAAGCATGTGAGGATGTGGAAGCAGCTGCCACTGACCTAAGGGATTTGTAAATTACTTACTTACTTAGTCATTCCTCTTCTACCGTGAGGTACAATTTCGAGAAAGATTGTCTAATGTTGTCCATCGGACATCCTGGAGGTATGTAGTCCTTGCTTAATAGAGGAGATCAACCTTGAAGTGTGTACATACTCCCATTGAATAAATGAAGCTGTTTCTATAGTGCTATATAATAGATAATAGTTTCCACCTCAGTGAGTGATGAGTTGTGCTGATGTGGAACCCAAAAGGAAAGAGAAGAGTTTTGGTTTGGTTTAAGGAACATCTTCATTGCACATGGACAGCTCCCTAAGTGCTGCAATATTCTCCCTTAGATCACACAAGGAGGATCTCAGCTCAGTGCACGAACTCCATAGCACCAGTGAGGATCCCATTGTGTGTATACAGGAATCACACATTCCATAAATACAAAAAAATAAAGAGAAGAGAAGGTCAGGGAGCATGGATTTATTGTTTGATTATTAGCACATTTAGTGTTTTGAAAATTGATAGTTTGTAAATTTTTATGATTTATTCTGCAGTCTTTATAATAAACTCGGACTGAAACCCTTCGCTGTTAAGGTTAGGCTGCATATCAGTGTAAGACAAAAACTCCTTTCTGAGAACCTTATCAGTAGGCAGTGCAGAATGATAATGTATGTAAGAATTTTGTTTAGGAAAAACAACAGCAGAAGCACAATTTTAGCTTTGCTGTTGATCTCCATTCATTTGCCTACCATTTCATTGCACTGTTGCAGACTCTCCCAGAAGGCTGGATAAACAGATGAAATGAGGTAAGATGAAAGGCAAATGGCAAGAAGTAAGGAAAAAACTGAACAAGCACCTCAGTTAGAAGGGGTAATCATCCAAACCTCAATAACGAGAATGGATAAATAATTTAAAAAAAAACAAACAAAAGGAGAGGCATTTATTACAAAAAGGGCCGACAATGCAAGCATCATGCAGTGCTTAAGGACTGACTAATCACAATCTCCCTGGGCATACACCAGAATCAGAGTGTCACTGAATCTCAGTGTTAGAATGTCCTCACTTTTGATACACAGGATTTGAGGTGCTTTACAATCCTTTTATCCAAATGGGATCTTGCCTCATGTACACTGATTTGCAGGATACTCAAAGAACCTCTCCCCGTATAAGTCAGTAAAATTATAATAATAACAGTTATGGTAATAACAATATTGATACCAGTAATATTAATTAGGGAAACATAAGCACAGAGGAATAAATAAATTTGTATTACATGTAAAAATATAATCTCAACAATATTTAATATATTATTTAAAAAAAAAGATTAGAAAAAGAAAGAACCAAAAGAAATAATTCATACAGTAGTTAAAAGCAAGATCATTATAAAGTAATACAAGTAATAAAAACAAAAGCAAATAAGAATGTTTAGAAAATGTAAGCATATGAAAACTCCAAACAGTAAAATGAATATACTGTAAACGTTAAAGAAAAAAACAAACAATAAATTATGATGTAAATAGATCACTCCAAATAGAACAGTTATTGTTATTGTTAATCAGAATTGACTTCACTACACTCTGGGCAAACCCATAGGTGTTCAGTCTCCCTCAGCAAATGTCGAAGAGTATGAATGCTAATTGTACCTGTAGCATGCTGGCTGTACACACGACGGATGCATCCTATCTTACATCCATTTCTGCTAGTCCCACGTTTGATGCCACACTCCAACAGCCTCAGCCTTGTTGATTCATCCATTGCAGTGAGAATTATATATGACACTTGATATAACTCTCTCATTTTTTATTTGTGTGGAGTATCTGTCTCTTGTTGTTTCACATCTGCCATCTTCTGTTATTATGTGTCTAAAATATGAGATACTCTTGACTTGTTCCAGTATGTTCCTGTTTATTCTTTGTAAAGTTGATTTATCATCTGTGATGTGTGGTCACATGTATCATATGCTGATGACATGGACTCAAATGACAGTGCTATAGAAAAGGGTGACCACATTGCACATGTGTATGTGTTCTGGCATGGATGTATCAGTTGTTGCTGGTACAAATAATCTCATATCTCTTCTGAGACAGATACATGCACATACACCACACACAGAGAGATATGAAACTCATTATCCAATAGAATATATTGACACTTTCTGAGCAATCGTGCATGGATATGCACAAATGCATTTCATAAATACTGCTACAGTTTATAACTTCACGCCCCACATGACTTAGAAATACAGCAGATACATCCCATTCCAAACGAAGGTGCAGAATTGAAATAAAAATCCCAGGACTTGAGTAACTTGAGTCTTATGCCAGGATGAGCCATAAATCACTTACCCTTTCAAAATATGTTGCATGAAGAAGTGCGTAGTGAATTATCCGAATCAGTTTTTTCACATGTTGTAGGATACTTTAAAATTTCAAGTGCACTATGTCTGCCCCTGCAAATTATGTTGTTTGATGATTTTGTTTTGTCGTTGGTTTTTTTTCTTTTTTTTTTGCAGGCTATTATTCCTTTATTGTCAAAATTTTTCTAGATACTAAATTCCCCAACAGTTGGATTGGAAGAAAAGGTCCATTCAAATGGCCTGCAAGATCTCCTGCTTTAACACCAGCAAATTATTTTTATGAGGATATGTAAAGGATGAGGTATATGGTCAGAAACCTTAAAACGTTAGAGCAAGTGTTGGCAACCAGTCGATCTTGATCCACCGGTAGTTCCCTGGAGATGAATTGGTAGATCTTTAGGTGACGGAGGAGAAAAAAGAATTTTTAAGCTAGGGAAATTTCCTGGTAGCCCTTTCCAGCCGGCATGTAAAAGCGATTTATCTCCAAGATTAAAACAGGAAGATTCCCTGTGAAATAATGAAGCTTGGCATAAATAAATTATATGTCCTTACAAACTGCTCTTCACACTCTGGTTTGCTGATTATCATAGTTTTTGTTTTCTCAGTGTTAATGCCTAGTCTATTTTCATGATTTATGCTGTTTACTTGCTTCACTGGTTCTTGTAATTTCTATTTGCTTTCAGCTAACAAAACTGTATCATCTGCATATTTAAGGTTGTTTATTGATCTTCCACCAGTGATTAGTCCTGGCATTGCCTACATCTGCTTGAACAATTTTTTGTTCTATGCAGATATTAAATAGGCAGGGGAACAGTATGCATCCTTATCTCACACCTCTTATTATATTATGGTTATTATAATCTGTTGTAACTGATCACATATTAGTTGACTTAAATTCACCGGAAATGACTGTGCTTGGTTGAGTTTGGTGATGGAGTTAATCAAAGACATAAACCCACCCCCACCTGCCCTGACAGGTCACGAAGTGTTCCATGGCATGCCGCATGACTCACAGCCCCAGCATCTTTGGCAGCGGCACCCACAAACTAACCAGAGTGGCAGTGGCGCTGTCACTTGGGGGAGACAGGTAATGTAACATCGCTGTGTACTGATGTGAAATATTGGTTTCATATTTAATTTCCCTGTGGAGATAGTAGTTTTTGAGAGAGAATTAAGGTGTAACACCAAAATTGTCCCCATCCCAAAAGTTCCCATGGACCTGCAGATTGTTTTTGTAGACAAAGGAACATGACATAAGCATTGGAAGCGGAAAGGATCTCCTTGTGGAATAAGTGGAAAAAAACAACGGTAGGTACATATTTTGTAAGTTCTGAAAATCTAGATTTATTTGTCATGTAGGGAAAAAAATACACCTATAATATGGTACTGTCAAAAGATATATCAATAAGAAGTTCATGCTCAAACTTAAGACTATTATCAGATGTCTCCCTTGCATACATTTAGTCAGGTGTCCAGAAATAATACCAAACATAGACCAAACATAGCCCTGTGTGGTTGGTTCTCTGAAGAGACAAAGAATAAGATATATCATAATTGGTGATTAATATGAGGTTGTGCATGAGGTTGGCAACCTCATCAGGTAAAACAAAGTGTTACAGAAACCACCACTGCAAAAGTTTGCTCTTTGGTGAATGCTTGTTCATGAGGGACAACCTGTAGTGCTGGTTCTATGTTCCATAAGGGGTGACAAGGGAGATGATGATGATGATAGATCAAATGATGATATGTGGTAGGAGGAAATAACCTCAGGAAACCCAGTCAAACACCACAGCAGGACTTGCTGTAACCCACAGGAGATGAGAACAGTAGGGAGGTCAAAGAGAGTCTGAAGAATGGTAGAAGAGAAAGTAGAAACAACCTTAACCTGGTGGTTAGAGCTGAATAAGATGGTTGCAAATAACAAATACTTAAATAGTGATTAACATTTGCATCTTATGTTCCATGAAGAAGATGAGAAGTGGACAAGTATCAGAAACAGACAGCAGAATAAAGCACTTACAGTTAGATAATGCCTTTACAAAGACTGATTCTTGGAAAAAGATAACACCATCTTAAATCATAAAAGTGCGTGGTGTTAATTGTTCAGTCATTTTAAAAATAGGCTGTTACTTATATTAATCTCTGCATTTGCCTTTGTGCTACATTACTGCTGCCCTACCATGAGACCAAACCATTTCATACTTGGTTTTGTGCTTTGTTATTGCTGCCATGCCATGATACCAAGCTATTTCATATCTTGTTTTATGCTTTATAATGCTGCCATGCCATAAGACCAGCCTGTTTGACACACTATATTTAACTAGCTACATTATTACAAATTTATGGAATTTGGTTTGGTTTATTATTAATTCTGATGATGATGCAGATCATTACTTTGATGGTAACTTTAAATGCAAATATTTTTTTAATGTAGATGAAAAGAATCCGCAATTGAATTGGTAAATTGTACTGGAGATAGGAAGTATTGGAGAGACATGATCTCCTACGCCACTAGGCATGGCACTTGAATGATGATGAAATTTTTAATTAATGCATGTCAAATAAAAGCAGGTTGCCAAAATTATATTATAAATTAGTTATTCATGCTTAAATAATGAAGTATGATTAAAAATCATCGTTAAGTAATAATAAAATTGATGCTCAAAAACATTTTAAATTTAACACTATCGTTTGTACCATCTTTCAGTGGTGATCTTGGGATCATAAAATGAACAAAATTAAATAATTATTTTTTTAACTGGTTTGGCTCTTTATTGCTGTGCTTGCTTTAAATTATTATTTCTTAGCAGTTTTAATGACTCACCGCACATCTCTTGAGTTTTTTAATATTTTGTTTGCTGTTTCCACTAAATGGTATTTACGTTAATTATATGTATAATTAATTAATTAATTTTAGCATGGGAACGTTCTAAGCCAGTTTTTTCTGTCTGATGTTTTTGCCAGAGTGTACTTTTACTTGCTCGTGATGTCCCTTTGTATGGTTGTTTTGTTCAGTCTTTTGGTGATTTACTGATATTTATTCATTTAACCTGGTTTTCTTGTGTTCGACCCCTAATTAGTTTGTGGAATATGAAATGTTGTGGTTGTTGATTAACTAGGGTTACTGAGCTTGTCGCCTGTTTCACAGCCAATAAATCAAGAACATGATTGTCCAAGTGCATATTATATAAACAAATTAGACATGTAAGCGATTACTATTACACAGATTGTCAATAGATTTGAGACGCAAACCTCCAAAACTGGGCAAGCAGACTGAAAATTATGTGTGCTGATTTTTGTTTTGAATTCAGTCCTTCGTTTAATGCTATGTTTCCCTGGTATTGGTGAACATGTCTAGTTCAATTTCCTACAGTCTTTACTGTTTTGAATCTGTTATGTCTTCAATCTCTTCCCATGCCATTATGGTCAGTTTGCACCATGTATTTCCAACTCCTGCCTTCCTGTTTTCTTCTCTGAGTTGAATTTTAGTGGTTATTACCTGATTATAAAATGTTACTTTTTCTTATGATGTGTTTTCAAAGAACTTTGACTATCTGCACCTTATTCTGGATTTATTATCAACTTTCTTCTATTTCTCGGAGGAATTTCTCATTTGATTTGTCTCTCTGTCCAAGTTATCCACACTTGCATCCTTCTTTGCCAACAATATCTCTTCTGCCCGTGCAGTTTTTTGTGTGTGTCTGTTTGTGTGCAGTCCATTTCTAAAATGCATAAAGTAAAAACCTGAAAGCCAGGAGTCCACCACACATTGCCTGCGGCATACACACACAACGACACAACACACAACACCACTTAGACAAGCTTTTTGGTTTGGGTCATGACTTCACCAAGTTTCATCCATCCTGTTTGTTTTTTTTTTTGCACAAGCCTGCACTAGGAATTGAATCCCAACTGCACCTTGTTCACAATTACTAATCTGCTGTTCACTGCTGGTTTTATCCATTCTTCCAGCCTGATGTGGTTATAAAAGTAAAGATCTGAATTACATAAATTTATTCTAAACCATTGCCTGTTGTAGTTCCACAGTTCAGCACAAGTCCATTTTTCAAGCAGTTTTTTCGCGAAGTCTTTTAAGTGCCGCTTGTCCTTTGCCATCCCTTCAGGCCCATTTGTTTCAGTAGATCAAATACTGAGGTAGCCAGAAGACCTTTTGCACCTATTTTACAGTTCTTGACTTTTTTCTGTGAACCACAATTATATTTTCAATGTACTGACCAGATCATTTATATTTATTGGTCATTTTGAAAGTATGCTGTCCATTTTATCTTGAGTCAGACGTTACTGTCAGCTCAATCATTTGTCGATCTAATGTGATGAAACGGGAGTGGCAGTCCAATATGTGGTAATTTCTGAGGATTTCTTATTAGTTTCAGTATGCTACTGACCTGGATATTACTGCAATTTTCCAAATTGCTTGCACTGTCAAGAGTAGTTGGTGACTTTATGTTTTCTTGTTTGCGATTAATGTTAACTGTCATACTCTTAGGTAAGTATGGTACAGGTTGGGTAACCCAGAATCCGAAATGCCTGGGGAAGGGCCGTTTTTTGATTTTTTTCAGGTTTTTGGATTTTCGCCCAAAAGTAGCCCATCAATCGTTTAATGTTTGACCCAAATAAATCGACCACAAGTAGCCCAAATTGTAGCTCCCCAACTTAAATTTTGTACAGCTGTATAGAACTTTATTTTTTCAGAATCACCTTTTATTTAAACTTAAAAAATCAGCCCGACATTTCATGCTCTAATCGTCATCCTATCAGCTTGGAGTCAGACATCTGTTGATGAAAGGATCACCTTTCAATGTTTTGGTTCAGTTCTTTATGGTACCGGGTATATTTTCGTTTGTTTTCATTAACCAACCAAAACACGTAAGCGGCATGCGTTCACTTTCGCCATGTTTTTGAATCTATCCCTCAAGAACATGGTCACAGATCTTCATTTTTTTGTTTCCCTCTATGCAAAGTTTTTCTGATCAGGACATTGAAATTTTTGGTTATCACTTCCATGTAAAAACTTCAGCAGCTTGTCTGTTGTTTATGTCATAATCTTTGTTAGTTTCCTACATTCATATTCTATTCTGTAAGAAGACACACAGAGACACCTATGATCAAGCTTCTGCAATTACTCTATACTTTCTGCGCTATCAATCGATAAACGAGGACATTTGCTTCCTTTTCTTTATTCCCCACTGTTATCCACAGGAAAAAAAAGTATATGCAGCTCTTTCGACATTTTCACAATGAAAAATAAACTCTAAAGTAAACTAAAATTAGTGCACACAAATATCCAAAACTCAAAATCACTAAGCTCAGACAGTATCCACCACATGTGGCTGAGTAGCAGTGATGGAAACACAACCTGGCGAACACCATATGTTATTGAACATTTGTATCAACACAGTAGCGATTACGTAAGAATATTTAATGTACTCGACTGCCATTAACTTGATGGCAATACTCTTAGTCGACGGTATCGTGTCTTGCCGATACGCTGATTTACACCCAGAGCTATGACCAGCTGGAGGGTTTTTACTCCTGTAAGGTTTCTACCAAGCTGGGGGACAGGTTTTTTGCGCGGGCAGGGTCAGACTAAAGCAGACACCCTGGTCCTCCAGGTTGGGTGGGTTTTAGGCATAGGGCTTACACCCCTGGCGATGTTAAAAAAGAAATGCAGTAAACGGAAACAACAACAATAATAAATCAAAATTTGCTGCGGGGCGGACCTCCGGAAGTCTGAAGCTCCATATGACTGTCAGTGTTTGACAAAGCCAGAAAGGTAAGCCCAGCTTACTACAAAAGCACGGACGTCTGACCGCAAAAACGTGATGAAACAAAGAATAGGATTTTGGAAATTGGTTCAGGACCATGAACGAGACGGGGTAAAACTAAAAAACTGTCCCACAGCAGAAAAAATGAGAAGCTATAGATTACACATTCTAGGGATAAGCGAGAGCAGATGGACAGGGGCAGGAAAAGTTAAGACAGCAACAGGAGAAACAGTACTTTACTCTGGAAGAGAGGATGGACAGCACAGTGAAGGTGTAGCCATTATTCTACAGAAAGGAATAGAAAGGACATTACTGGAATGGAAACCCATCAACAACAGACATAAGAATAAGATTGAGAGGGAGATTCACCAACACTACAATAATACAATGCTACGCACCAACAAATGACAGCGAATATGAGGTCAAGGATGAATTCTATCAATAACTGCAGAAAGAAATGGAAGACACACCTAGATATGATCTTATCGTAGTTTTTTTTTTTTTTCGTACGCCCGCTAATACTCGAGGCGAAATCTCAGGTTATTGTTAATGTCTAACCTGACATTGATTTTACGTGAGTATCCCTTTTCTTGTGCAGAGACAGGTGTCCCTCGCCATTCAGGCAGATACTCGCCGATTTCAGAGGTACCCATTAGAGCTGGGTCGGCTCAGGAGCCGCCAATCCCTGGTCGATGACACTCCTTCAAATGTTCTCGCCAGGTCTCGAGTTAATCCAGTCCAATTCCCGGTCGACGAAAAATCTTCAAATGCCGTCGCCCGGGTTTGATCCTGAATCACCCGGTCGCCAGAGCGGTGTTGTAACCACTACGCTAGCGCGGCTCCCTTATCGTAGTAATGGAAGACCTCAATGCGAAAGTTGGAACACACAATACATATAATGAAAGAGTAATGGGGAAATGTGGCAGTGGAACAGCAAACGAAAATGGGGATAAATTGATAAGTTTCTGTAGCATTAACAACCTGGTCATTGGAGGAACACTTTTCCCACACAAGGAAATTCACAAATTAACATGGGAATCACAAAATGGTCGGGACAGAAACCAGATAGACAACATTATGATTAGATGGAGACATGTATTGCAGGATGTGGGAAGTGATCACCATTTAGTAGTAGCAAAACTGAAAGTGAAACTAAGAACGGCTGGACCAACTGTAACTACACAGAGAAGGTTTGACATCAGCAAATTGAAGGACCCCCTTGCCAGAAAAGCTTTTGCGGCTGATATAAAGAAGCGATATCAATTTGCCAAGAGTCAGGAAAGGCTTTGACTGATAATATAGACCAGAAATTCAACACCATTCCAACAATATATAGGGAAAGCGGCAAATCATGCTTGGGATTCCAAGAAAGGAAGAAGCAAGACTGGATAACACCAGAAACATTAAACACCATAACGATGAGAAAGGAAATGAAAAGAAAGAAAACAGAAGCAAAGTCCCCCAGGTTAAAGCAGCTATATAGTGAACAGTACAGTCAGCTGGACAAGGAAGTTAAACGCCAAACCCGAGCCAACAAAAGGAATTTCCTAAACGATCTTGCAAGACAGGCAGAAGAGGCAGCACTGAGAAACGAACAAAGCACAGTATAGAAAATAACTAAAATCATCAGCGGAAAACGAGGTGCAAACAATATTACATTAGTAAGAGATAAGCAAGGAAATCTCATCATGACAGCAGAGGGACAGGAAACAAGATGGGCAAAGCATTTCAAAGAAACTGAACAAGGAACCACCAGAGACACAATTGAATGTTCCTGAAGCTGAAAATGATCTAGATGTTAATACAGACATTCCACGAAAAGAAGAAATCATCACAGCAATCAAAGGGTTAAAGAATAGAAAAGCTTCTGGCCATGATAACTTAAATGCAGAGCTATTTAAGACAGACCTTAGCTAGCAGCAGAACTATTAGAACCACTATTTGCACAAGTCTGGAAAACAGGGACAACACCAACGGAGTGGAACAAAGGAATAATTGTCCAATTGCCCAAGAAGGGAGATCTTGCAGACTGCAATAATTGGAGAGGAATCACTCTTCTCTCAGCTCCTAGCAAAATGCTAAGCAGGATAATTATACGAGGAATTTCAAAAGCAGTAGACCACAAACTGAGGAAAGAACAAGCAGGATTTAGAAAGAACAGAAGATGTGTAGATCATATATTTACCCTCAGGAAGATTATAGAGCAGTGCTCAGAATGGCAAAGACAGCTGTACATTAATTTCATTGATTTTAAAAAGGCTTTTGACAGTATACATAGGGACAGTTTATGGAAAATACTGAGGGCTTATGGAATTCCAAGCTGCATAGTGTCAATCATAAAAAGCCTCTATTCCAACTTTACGTGTAGTGTTAGGCAGAGCAACCTAACCTTTGAGGTGAAGACAGGAGTACGACTGGGATGCCCCTTATCAACCACTCTATTTTTAACAGTCATAGACTGGGTGATGCGCCAGACAACAGAGGGCAGTCCAAGAGGAATAAGATGGACTACATTTTCTACATTGGAAGATCTGGAATATGCAGATGACATTGCACTACTAGCACATTCACATCAACACATCCAGGAAAAAAACGGATAGACTTAATAAGTATAGCCAGCAGGTGGGCTTGAACATCAATCTAAAGAAAGACAAAGGTCATGACACTCAATTTGAGCAAACCCTGAGCCCATATCAGTAAGGAATCAGCAACTGGAACATAAAGGACACCTTCACATACCTAGGATGCATAGTAACACCAGATGGCGGAGCAAGCAAAGACATCAAAAACAGAATGAACAAAGCAAAAATGAACAGCCTTTTTTAGTCTAAACAACATCTGGAAGTCCTCTCAGTACAGCACAAGCACAAAATTAAGATTATATCAGAGCTGTGTGCTTTCTGTGCTTCTCTATGGTGCGGAATGCTGGAGAGTTACAGAGAAGGAAATGTCAAAATTGTCCTCTTTTCACACAACATGCCTAAGAAAAATTATCAGAATCTTTTGGCCGAATACCATCACCAACCAAGATCTGCTTACTCGGAGCAGGCAAGAGGACATGCACACCATCATAGCTGGCAGATGCTGGAGCTGGGTTGGCCATTTCCTCAGAAGATACCCCGATGCCATCACAAGAACAGCTGTGCTATGGACCCCTGAAGGAAAACGAAAGAGAGGCTGACCAAAAACAACTTGTTGGAGGACTGTGGAGGCTGAGATGCAAAGAATGAACCAGAGTTGGCACTGTACAAAGGATGGCCTCGGACCGAGCAAAGTGGAATCAATTTGTTGTTGCCCTACAAGACGCCACCAGGCGTAATGGCCACTGACTGCTTTGACGGTCGGCGGCTAAAGATCAAAGAGAAGAAGAAAGATCACTGTCCTGAAGCCTGCGCGTCATGGGCTGGAAACGTGTTAAACTGAACCTAACACAAAGGTCAGTTCCTCCATACCTGTAAATATGTCATCACATGGCTGGAAGGAGTAACGAGAGTAAACTAATCACACATTAAAAGTTTGTTTCACGCAGTAGCGCTTACGTCAACCTATACTGCACCTTGCGAGTCACGGCTGTAAACTTGATAAACTGAAGATCACGTGTTTTCGGTTCCAATCGGCCAAACAAAACTTCAAATTTTCGGAATATTTCGGTTTACAGATGTTTGGATTCTAGGTTACGCACCTGTATTATGTATTCATAAGATTATGTCTGGTAATATTTGCCTTCAACCTTTTAAAGTCTGTTCTAGGAGGTTGTTCATATAGTAGTTTGTAGGATGTATTTAGCATCATAACACTCTTGTTCTCATTACAAGTGACAGTTTTTAGTAGGAGTTTTTTTTTTTCATATGGAAAATCGATTTTTGCCTCAGCAGTCCTTACCTTAATTCCATTTAAAGACCTAACATTGTGATAGTTCCAAGATAGTTAAACTCTTTGACTTGTGCTCAAGCTTTCCTTCTACAGATGTGTTAAATTCTGGAATTATGTCTTTTCTTGACAACCATTGTTTTTGTCTCCTAGATGTAAATTTCTGAACCTATGGTGTTACTGTTGGTGATAACCTTTTCTAGAAAAAGCTGGAGATCCCTTTCATTTTCTGCTATTAAAACTGCTTCATCTGTATTTCTGATGTTATGTCATCACACTGTTAATCCTCTCGCATCATCAATACCTTACACAGCTTTTGTCGCTGTACATAGAAAAAAGATAAAGGGATAATACACAGCCATGTCTTACTCCACGTTTTATTTATTACATTTTTCTTGTTCTATTTCATTATCGAATCCCATTGCTGCACTCTATTCTCAGGACATATTCTTGACTATTGTCAGATCTTTTCCATCTAGTAAGAGGGTTGCTAACATTTTAAACAAATCTCCATATTTTGCTGTGTTAAGTATCTGTGCATAATCAGTGAAGCATACATATGGATTTTTAACTAATTCGAGTAAGCATTTTTTATTGTTCTTAATAAAAGAAATAGCATTTAGAGTTTATTTTCTATCAACAATTCTACGCTGTTCCTTCTTTGTTTCTGTCAAGATTCTATTATATATCCTGAACATGATAATCCTTAATGATATCTTTATGATGTAACTCATGAGACTGATTGTTCAATGTTGCTCACATCAGTGACTTTAGGTTGTTTTGGCAGTGCAGTGAATACTGACAGAGATAACTCAGATGGATTCCTGCCAGTATCATAGATTGCATTTTGAAGACTAGTAAAATTGTCAACTCCAGACTCATTTAAGGATAAAATAATTTTACTTGTGACCTTGTCTGGTCCCACAGCTTTTCCTGCTTTCATTTTTTTCACTGCATTGACAACTTTCTTTCATTAATGGCGATACGTTATTATTATTTAAAATGTTCTGATTGTAAAATGTTCAGTCTTTGATTTTTTTTAATGAATGCTCGATATACTCTGACCATCTTTCATTATTCTCCTTGTCCATGACAATGTTGCTTTCTTGAGTTTGTAAGCAGCCATTTGTTATAAAAGTTCCATACAATAGGACTGTCATGACATTTAAATTGAAAATTCTGATTTTTATGTTGAACCTGATTTCTTTTGATCTCCAGATATGTCCCAATGCAATGAAAGCTTATCGCGCCTTTTTTTTTATTTTGAATCACCCAGGCAACTATAAAACTATTTGATTTCTTCCTCTGTGCTGACTGATGGTGGTGCATTTGTTTGCATGATGTTCACATTATCAGGTCTGCCTTTCAGTCTAATAGCATCCTGTCTGAAATAGCCCAATGTCCTTGGGTAGTTTTTGAATAGTGCACCAAAAATACTATATAGCGATACTACTCCAATAAATACTTTTGAGGAAAAAAAAGAACTTGATACTCTAGTTGCCGTGCACTCAGAATTTATTGTTTGTCTTTGTTTACAAAATATTTATTTTTTTCTCTTTTTGTTTGTTTTGGTTTGTTTGTTTGTTGCAATGCCCTAATTGTTGAATTTATTGTGTCAATTTCTGTTTACAAAATAAATAGTTATTTTTTTTTCTCAATTTGAATGTTTAGCCTTTTTGGTTTTTTGTTTTGCATAATGCCAACTATTGTTGATTTCTTCCTCTGTTTTTCCGTCTGATCAATTTTGTGGTGTTCATGATGTGCAAGAATCAGGTCTGACTCACTGATGTTATCATCCTGTAAATAAATGTCCTGGTATGACACCAGAGTACTATATAGCAGTCTGGAAATACTTACAGAAAAAAGAACTTGATACTAACCTTCAGTTATTTTTTTTCTCTTTGTTTATCTGGTTTGTATTGCCCTCTATTGTTGTTCTTTTATTCCGGCAGTGTTTTGTGTTAGATAAATAAGTGCATTTGCTATACAGAACATGCATACTAGCATGATTATCATGAGCATGTTTAAGGTAAGAATGTATAGGTTTGCATAATATATTAACATTTATTGTTTTTCTCATAAAAAAAATTTTTTTGGATGATTGTTTAAAATTCAGACATCATATGTCTGTCATTTACTTGAGAAACTTTGAGATATTTATTTTAGATGGCATTCAATTATGCAAACACAATTCATGATGTATGTGAAACTTTTATAGATGTTAAGGTGAAGGAACCACAGTAAAAATACTATTTTCATAAATCATTGCATGATTTCGGTTAAAATGCACATGCTTAACTTACTACACTAATAGTAATGCATAACAAAGCATTTGATTGTATAATACTACTGGCTGCCATGGAAATGGTGGCCATATTGGATTTTAATCCCATATTTCAATTTAGTAAGACCTTTTCATTTTTTCAGTTAGAGCACCAAAGTTGAATTGGCACTAACCTTTTTTAGTTATGAGCACAAAGTTTAATTGGCCGCTCATCATTGTATTTTTAAACTTTGTTTCAGATTTGATTTTTTTATAACTTTAGTAAACCCAGAACTGTAGAACTTTAAAGTTAGTATCTAACAATAATTAAGAGATTTTGCAAAATGTTACATTATTTGCAATAAATCAAAATTGTGAGAGGGTATCGTATGTCTTGTCTGAGGAAGTTTTGTCATACGCTGGAAAGTATTTGCACCAAATTAATGCTGATTAATGAACATATAAGTAATCATAAGAAATAATGTCCTCAGACACAGTTGTGAAAAGTTATTGGTTTCATATGAAAAGCATAATTTCTGAAGGAAATACAATTTCCAAAGTCAAAATACACTTACTTAGAATGGGGTATGGCGAATGATTTTGACATTTAAATGTGGGAGATTATAGATTATCAGAAAATAGACTAATCTCAGTTTTCATGTTTTTCTGTTTTGACTGAAAATACACTGCTACTACTCTCCTTAAATTGTGTTGATATTTGGTGGTGTGTTTGAAATAGACATACGTGTTTCAAACATTTATTTTAGTCATATATAATTAACGTAAAAACCTGTCAAGAAAACTAGCATAAATTATGTTCAGCTGTTGACAATACATTATACGTTTTGTGTTGTTTAAAAAGATTTTTTTTTGCTTGTCTGACATTGACTGTATAAAGCTTTCTTATGTTTATAAGTAGGAGAAGCACTAGAGGCCACAGAGATATAGTTTTACAGAAGAATGTTAAAATTACCCTGGACTACTAACAAGAGTAATGAAGATGTCGTGAAAGAAGCTTATTCGTCTTGTTAGACAGAAGCAGTCCACTTTTTTGGGGATGTTAATGAGAAAAAGAAAGCTAGAATATTCGTGACAACAGTACTGATTGAAGAAAAAAAAAAGATATAGGACAACAAAAAGAGAAGATATTGGACAATTTGACATCATGGCATGGAAAGATGTTAACAACAGGATATTGGTAAATTGTACTGGGAGACTAGAAATTGTGGACAGACATGATTGCTAACACCACCAAGCATGGTACTTGGTGATGATGATGATGTTTATTGTTGACCTTGCAACTTTGAGACATGTCACAGACCTCATGAAACTTTCAGACAAATATCAGTGTATGAGCAGTGGTTCCCAAAGAGGGTGGGAACCCGAAAAAGTTTGAGAAATTCTGATGTAGAACCAGAAATTTTGTGACAATTTCAGACTTCCATCATAGACTATGTGAAACCTTCGATGTTGAAGAAAGAACTTAATGAAAAATTTAAAGAGAGATTCCCCAACATCCATCTTACGCTGTCCAAGCTAAGAAGGTAAGTTTTGTTATACAGAAGTATTACATTTCAAATTGTGACATTTTATGTGTTCTTGCTTTGGGGACAACTGGACTCGCTTTTCCATGGAGAATCGTCTCATTTTTTTCAAATGGGTTGTCTATCTTCCAGTGGCTTAAATGTCTTACGTCATTTTGCTTGATTTCTAGTGGCTGTCCTCTATTTCAGACTTCTTTATTTCTTCCGTCGTTTTTTTTCATGATCTATCTTTTTTATAGTTTTTGTTTCGTTTTGTATCCTTTTTCTGTCTTTTTTATTGCCGCTTTCTTATACGTCACTTCCATGGGCGTTACTGGACGACAGCAATCTTCACTGTTGTATTCCATGGATCTTGTTACTATAATCAAGTTCACCAGTGTTGTTAATTCCTTTTGCATTTCGTTGATTATTCATTTCTTGTTTTATTGTTATTGTTAATCAGAATCGACCTCACTGTACTCTGGGCAAACCCATAGGCGCTCAGTCTCCATCATCAAATGTCAAAGAATATGAATGCTAATTGTACCTGTAGCTCGCTGGTTGTACATATGATGGATGCAATTTCTTTTTTTGGTATTTCTTATTGATGTTTTGATATTTCTTTATGTCTGGTTTTGCATTTTTCTTACGTTATTTATTATTGTTCTTTTTTTGCTCATCACCTGTGCTGTTTACTTTTTCATCTGCTTGCATCACTATTTTTGTCTGTGTTTCTAATTTTTTTATGTGTTTCTAGTATTTTTCTTTGACCTTTCTATAATTCTTGCCATTGTCACCTGTTTGTAACTGTGGCTGACGAAGGGTGAAATCCAAAACGTCCCATGTTTCCTGTGTACCATTAATTTGTAAAACTGATTCCATGCCATTTTATTTTTTAATTTGTATTTTTATAATATTTTATATCACATTTTGGCCTGCAGATTATATTCATTTTTTATGAAAGACGTGCATATTTTCATAAGAAAAAGAATAAATTGCAGCTTACTATACCAGTCATATCTTACTGGGAAATAGGCCAAGAAAACCACAAGTATGATGCTGAATTGCTCAGGGATTCAGTTTCTCGGATACAAACAGTATGTTTTCTTACCTCTACATTTGTTCAGAAATACACACCATGTGAATGGTGTAAATCATCTAAAAATATATACAGTAGTCAAAATTAGTTTAGATTTTCTCTTAAGTTTGAACTCCTATCAAATCTGTTTAATTATAAACTAATTTGCAGCAGATTGTCCTGCCATCATAGCCATTTCTGTATTGTAGTGGTTTTCGATAGTAATATGTTTTACACGATGAACTTGCCAGTTCCATGGACAACGTTAATTATAATCATCCCTTATGACACTCTTGGTAGAAACTGCGATCCTGTTCTTTCTTTGTCTCCTCAGATACCCCGAGGAACAACAAGATTTTTTAGATACTTGATGCTAGTTATTGAGAAGTGGGGCATACACTAATTTTGTGGTCTTGTTTCACAGAATAATAAATATGAGTTTGTATTAAATTTTTTTTCCCTCTATCTATAAATTTGCACATACTTTTGTTTCAGTATTTTGTGCGTGCGTGCACAGTACTTTAATCTACTTTAATTTAGTTTCTTTTGTTGCCTTGCTGCATTTTGTTAAAATTCATGACTAATTGGGTGCAATATTTTATCAGACTAAAGTTTGGAATTGACCTCACCTCTTTACATTGGATTTGTAGACTGAAAATGACCTTGCTGTTCCATCCCATTACTATAACCAGATACAAAACAAAATTAAAATGATAGGTCACACACGGTAAATATAGTGATGATGAGAATATGCAGGAAACTATAACAAGATTGCATGTGAAGAAACACTCATACTAGATGTAGAATCATACATATATCTTGGCAACGGTTTAGATATATTTGGAGTGACAGATATTGATTTTAAAATAAGAATACAAATGGCAAGTGAAGCTTTTATTGTGTTGGAAAATATATGGAAGTCAAAAGAAATCAAGTCCAACTCAAATGTAAGAATTTTTATTTTGTATGTTAAGTCAGTCCTATTGTATGGCTCTGAAGCATGATAAACAACATCCAAGAAGTTACAGACTTTCATAAATGGATGCTTGCATAAAATAGGTGGATTAAAATGGTATGACAAGGTTACCAATGTGGAACTGATGACAAGAACCTGACAAGTGCCAGTGGAACACGACATGAGATGACGCTGGCGATAGATAGGACACATATTAAAGAAACCTGTTGAAACCATTACCAGGCAGTCCTTATGGTGGAATCCTCAGAATGAGAGAAGTGATGTGATGTAGCGATCCCCACAGGTTCGAGTTATTCACTCTTTTACCCTTGCAACAAAATTTGGGGTAGAGGTTTTGGGCTTTCTTGCAACCCCAGAAAGCTTCCTAGACTCAGCGGCATGGTACACCAGGCCCATCTTGGCGTGTGTGTAATGTCCCGAGGTTTGATGGCTCTCTACCCTGTAAAGGGGGTTATATCTCCAAGACAAGCAGACGATAACTTGCAGGAGCAGCCAAACAACAGACAGTTTTGGGCTTTGTTGCAACCCCAGAGAACCTCCCACTAATTGGCGTGTGTGCAATGCCACGAGGAGGACGGTTCTCTACCCTGCAAAGGGGGTCATAGTGCGGCAGTGGCGCAGCCACCACCCCTACCAGCCTGCCCCATCTGAACTGGGAAGACCCAGCAGCCAGGACCACATACAGTCTTATGGGGGCAGCGTTCCCCTGCAATGGAATGAGAGAAGTAAAGGTTGACACAAAAAAAAAACAAAGAAAAGAACTGGAGACAGAAATGAAAATGATGAGAAAGACCCGGAGCCGATGGCACAAAACAAGAGGATTTGACATAGTGTGTTGAAGGTATGTGCTCTTGTTGGAAGCTGAAGGATAGTGAGTGAGTGATTTCATCAGACTAGAATATTTGTACTGATACGAAAGCTGATGTTGGGCTGCCATTTAATAAGGTTGTGTGTAATCAGTACCTTTATTTTTATGTCCTTTCAGTTTGAAGAGAGAGCTTTTCCAGATTGCACATGTGAGGGTATGTAGGCATTTAAATCTTAATGTTGGTAAAACCTAAGTGATGAGTTAGGATTTCTATTATAGTATGCAGAGCTTGAGGAAAAACAAAGTACAGTTTAATGAGAGGGAAGTTGCTTGAATGGTTATCTTTCCCAGTAACTTCACAATCTTTTGCAGTGACATTTTTCTACTGCTGGACCACCAAACTAGACATAAAATGTTCTTCATGAATCAAGAATTTCTGCTAAAGACTATTAACAGAATTTAAGAGCCTGGTTATTTTAACTGGCAACCTAAGTAACAGTGAGAACAGATAGAAACAGTGAATACCAAATGCTGTTCTGTGTATGATAAGACAGATGTGCATGAACTTACTTACTTAGTTACTCCTCTTCTACCTTGGGGTGTAGAGGTTTGCCAGAGAGAACGCCAAGCTCCTATCAGCTGTCTTCCTTGTCTTTTTTTCTTTGATCCTCAGCCACCGACCGTCAAAGCAGTCAGTGGCCATCACGCCTGGTGGTGTCTTGTAGGGCAACAACAAATTGATTCCACTTTGCACGGCCGGTGGCCGTCTTTCGTACAGTTTCCCAACTCTGGTTCATTCTTTGCCTCCACAGTCCTCCGCCAAGTTGTTTTTGGTCGGCCTCTCTTTCGCTTTCCTTCAGGGGTCCAAAGCATAGCTGTTCTTGTGATGGCATCGGGGTTTCTTCTGAGGACATGGCCAACCCAGCTCCAGGGTCTACCAGTTATGATGTCTTCCATTTAGCCTGGTTCCATTTCAGTCCTCTGTCCTTCAGAGATTGTCTGATGTTCTCCTCCCAGCGAACTCAGGGTCATCCTGATGGTCTGGATCCCTGACTTTTTATTTCCCATTTTTGCCATGGTAGCTGATCTTCTCCAGTTCTACAGACATGGCTAAACCATTGTAACTGGCACTGTTCCACTTGTGTCTGGAGGGGCTAGGTTTCGAGACCATGACTCGCATCCGTAAATCAAGACATGTGCACAAACAAAAGAGGGAATTCCCAGATGCAGAAATCTTGTTGGGGGAAGGTTTTGTTGTGGAAGTATTAAACTGGACATGCAGCAGACGTGTATCAAATTCCTACTGCTTTTTCATTCCTTCTGAGGAGACAAAGAATAGAACCACTGTACCCTTGAGCATGTCATTAAAGACGACTGAAGTGAGGAACTGGCAGCCTAATCATATAAAACACATTGCTACAGAAACCATCTCTGCAAGAACATATTAAGTGCTTTGGTGCAGGTTTCCTGCAAGAGGGCCAATGACAGTGACATCCCCATACTCCTTAAGGAATGAAAAAGAAGAAGGGAATGTGCTTGGAGTTAATACTTGCATAAGGACTAATGAAATTTAAAAAAGAGATGTTAATGACAGGACACATATAAAGAAAAAAAACTGATACCTTACATGACCTTCACTCATTGCTGTTCCAAAAAAATAAAATAAATAAGGATTACCCAGAGAAACTAGGAGTACCAATATAATGGGGGAAGATAAGACAAATAAATGAGAAAAACATTGGAAAGAACAGGGATAAAAGGTAAAGGAACCCGTTACATGCCCATTGGGAATATGGTGTTAGGCCCATATTATCTTGACCGTCGGCACACTAGGGGTGATGTGGTCAGCATCACGACGGCCGCCTTAACCTTCCCAGAGTTGCTCTGGTACCCATTTGGGACTGGGTCGACCCAGGAGCCGTTTATGGCCTAAAAAATTTCCACCTCATCTGGGGATCGAACCATAGACTACTGTGCTAGGAAGCCAGTGCACTAACCACTATGCTACCGCGGCTCCCAAAGAACAGGGATAACTCACTTAGATAAGCCTAGATGGGGATATTTGTCAGATCTTTAAGTTGCAAGAATTAGTAGCTGAAAAGAACTGAGTGTTAGTTTTGGCATAACTGCTGGTTATAATTGCAAAAATAGTGTGATAAAACTGCATTAAGGATGTGATTTAAGTGGAATCCTATGTACAGTTGTTACATGATTGCTTAAAAATGACACAATTAATTTTCATGGCAGGTGATTAACAAAAGCGTAGTGTTGAAAATTCAGCCTGCTCTGTGTCAGAATTGTCACTGATCAGAAGAATCATTCTGAATCATGACCACATGCATGTATTTTGGCATAATTTTTTTTTTTTTTTTTACAAATTAATTTTCAGCATGTTTTCAAATGGAAATTGGAAAATAGGCTACCAATTTCAGTTTGTCTATCTGTCTGCTGCAAGAAACAAACTAAAGGACAAATTCTAATACATTTTTTATATTTAAACCTTTGGCAAAACTTATTGACCATTTTCAACTTTGACCAGTATCGGATAAGAGTTAAAGGTGCTTTGAGCACTAAGGCTTCAATTTCAAAACCATAGTTTGTTCAGTTATCCCCTAGTCTTGTTTTTCCTCATTTAAATACTGAATAACCAGAGCTGTGTTAAGGATTCACATGATTTTATACAACATGGAGACTACATCATTTGCTATACCACTGTTTGTGGGAACACTAAAAGTTTGAACAATTTTCTTTTCAGTGTTCAGTTGATTTGTGGACAGTAGCACAAGCCTATGTTTTCTTTGAGAAAATTATATTGAAGGTAAGATGTATTTTTTGTTTGTTAAATTATTGTGCTTGCCTTACTATTGCCACATTTCTCATTGTCATGATGTCTCATCTTGGCCTACACAGTACATCATACTTCTAAAGAGAAACTTTATAATAAAGCTGATGGGAATAAGGACCTTGCTAACATGATTTTCTTGCATTATTATTGTTCTTTTTTCGCTCATCACCATTGTTGTTTACATTTTCATCTGCTTGTGTTGCTCATTTGGTGTATGTTTCTCATCATCGTATGTTTTTGTAGTACCTATATGTAATTCTTGTCCTTGTCGTCTGTTTGTAACTGTGGCTGACGAAGGGTAAAACCCGAAACATTCCATGTTTCCTGTTTACCGTTAACTTGTAAAACTGATTTCATACCATTTTATTTTTCAATTTATATATTTGTTTTCTATGCATTTTGGCGTTAAGAAAATGTGAAGTTTGAAGAAAACAAGGAGAAAATAGTTAATATAACAAGGATGGTAGGAACAAATGAAATATTTATTTCTTCAGGGTAAAGAAATAGGCATTATTGCCTTTTTACAGCTCTGCCCTGCAATAATACAATTTTATTATGCGAGAAGTGCATTTAGATAGAAATCGGACAACATAATATAATTGATCAACTTTTGTTTTGAAAGCATTTATGATAGCAGTTCAATAACTACTGTTTTAACTCAGATAATTATTGCTAAGTGATGTTTCATAACTTTGCATGTGAGCTTCACATCTTCCTCTAAATATTGCTTTTAGTGGGCTTTGCTGCTGAGGGTTGAGTTTCTGGTGCTTGACAGTCATCAAACATGAATCCATCCGTTAAAAAAATTAGAAGAAATATATTTAGCACCAAACATGAGCTAAATCAGATGTAAACTGTCAACACTTATGCGTCTTCCTGATAATAGAAAAGTCTTACTCTCAGAGTGCTCCTATCATTTTAATAAATTATGTTCTGTTACAAACTCCAGGTGATATAAATTATTCATTTATTTGTTTGTTTATTTATTTTTTTAAATACATGTTTTTTTCACTTCTGTGGATAAATTTGTTTCCCATGTGTTCTTGTTTCACAATTATCCACTGTCCTTCATGCCCACACCTTGACAAATACTTTCCTAATTTCAGAAGAAAAAAAAAGATAAATGTTTCGTTGGTGTTCAGTATTATCAACATTGTACTAAATAAAATAATTTTTTTTTGATAAATGTTTTGTTGAAGTTCAGTATTATCAACATTGTACTAAATATTATACATTTTTACAGCAATTGATTACCAAGCTGAACCGCAAGCTCTGTGCTGGAGCTTGTCTGCTCTTGTCTTGTAAACTAAATGACGTGAAGGGACCAGTTCTCACTAAAGTTATAGAAGTATGTGCCCACTTGTGTATGTTTTGTTTATTATATGTAAAAGGACCCCGTTATACGCCCATTGAGGCATATTGGGAATATGGCGTTAGACCCATATTTTCTTGACCGTCGGCACACTAGGGGTGATGTGGTCAGCATCACGTCGGCCGCCTTAACCTTCCCAGTGTTGCTCTGGTACCCATTTGGGGCTGGGTCGACCCAGGAGCCGTTTGCGGCCTAAAAATCCCACCTCATTTGGGGATCGAACCATAGACCACTGAGCTAGGAAGCCACTATGCTACCGCGGCTCCTCTTATTATATGTAGTGTATTGAATTTGGATCCTTTTGACCAAGGTATTTTAGATCATGGAGCATTGAGTGGTAGGCATAATGAACAGAGCATTTTCTGTGTTGAAAATTACTCAAAATTCTAGCGTTACGACAACCATCATCATTAAAAAGATGTCTGAGGTGACTGGCATATGTAGATATATGTAATGTGGATATTACCATTCAGTTTAGCAGTCGAAAGAAATGTAACACCTTTCACTTTTAAGATGTTTGTGCGTTGCAGTACTTTCCAATTTTCCTTAAAGATTAGCAGATATTAGCAAAAATAAAGAAATAATTTATTTATATTTGTTTATTATTTATAGAGAGTGGAGTCCTATTATGGATACATTGTACCACATGTAATCTTTTATTTTTCTCCTAAACATTTCATTTCAACAAGTATTACAGTTTTAAATTTATAGAGAGTGGACTTCCTATTATGGATACATTGTACCACATGTAATCGTTTATTTTTCTCCTAAACATTTCATTTCAACAAGTTTTACATTTTAAATTTATAGAGAGTGGACTTCCTATTATGGATACATTATACCACATGTAATCGTTTATTTTTCTCCTAAACATTTTTCAACAAGTATTACATAGTTTATTTTTCTCCTAAACATTTCATTTCAACAAGTATTGAGAGAGTGGACTTCCTATTATGGATACATTGTACCACATGTAATCGTTTATTTTTCTCCTAAACATATTCATTTTCAATCAACACATGTATTACTCCTAGTTTTTCAACAAGTATTACAGTTTTAATTTTATAGAGAGTGGACTTCCTATTATGGATACATTGTATTAGATACAACAAGTATTACAGTTTTACTTCCACCACATGTAATCGTTTATTTTTCCTAAACATTTCATTTCAACAAGTATTGCAGTTTTAAATTTATAGAGAGTGGACTTCCTATTATGGATACATTGTACCACATGTAATCGTTTATTTTTCTCCTAAACATTTCATTTCAACAAGTATTACAGTTTTAAATTTATAGAGAGTGGACTTCCTATTATGGATACATTGTACCACATGTAATCGTTTATTTTTTTTCCTAAACATTTGATTTCAACAAGTATTGCAGTTTTAAATTTATAGAGAGTGGACTTCCTATTATGGATACATTGTACCACATGTAATCGTTTATTTTTCTCCTAAACATTTCATTTCAACAAGTATTACAGTTTTAAATTTATAGAGAGAGTGGACTTCCTATTATGGATACATTGTACCACATGTAATCGTAAAACATTTCATTTTTTGCAGTCTTCCTAAATACATTTTGTAATTTTATTTTTCAACATTTCATTTCAACAAGTTACAGTTTTCAATTTATAGAGAGTGGACTTCCTATTATGGATACATTGTACCACATGTAATCGTTTATTTTTCTCCTAAACATTTCATTTCAACAAGTATTACAGTTTTAAATTTATAGAGAGTGGACTTCCTATTATGGATACATTGTACCACATGTAATCGTTTATTTTTCTCCTAAACATTTCATTTCAACAAGTATTGCAGTTTTAAATTTATAGAGAGTGGACTTCCTATTATGGATACATTGTACCACATGTAATCGTTTATTTTTCTCCTAAACATTTCATTTCAACAAGTATTACAGTTTTAAATTTATAGAGAGTGGACTTCCTATTATGGATACATTGTACCACATGTAATCTTTTATTTTTCTCCTAAACATTTCAACAAGTATTACAGTTTTAAAAATTATTTTATAAATTCTTTAACATATTATCATTTTCCTTTGTATTCCTTATGATGCTACCAGTGCAGTTGGTCCTCTTACAGGAATCCCATGCCAAGTGTTCACAAGCACTTGCTGTGGTGGTTTGTGTAGCATTTTGTATTACATGATGAGGTTGCCAACCTCATACACAACCTCATATTAGTGGCTTTGTACGACATGCCCTAGGAAGTAGTAGCCCTGTTCTTTCTTTGTCTCTTCAGAGATCCCTGGGAACTACACGAGGGAAAGAAAGGTTTAGCCAGATAGCAAATAATGATGGTCTAGATTTATTTCTTAGTCCTGATGAACCTTCAACAGCGTCAGACATGATGGCAGCCGGAAAAAAATTGAGAAAAATTTCAATCCGAGTGAACGTAAACCAAAGCAATAAAGACGCATGTTTACACCATGCTAAAACAGCGGAAATGAAGGGAAATCTATTTTATCATAGTTATTTCCCCTTTGCACACGAAAAAACTTTGATTTGCATTTGTAATTACGATTTTACTAATGGCCAATTTAACCGGCCATGACGGGAGCCACACTGGTGTAATGGTTACCACATTGTGCTGGCGATCAGGTGTTGAAGGTTCAAGCCCGATCGTGGGCGTTTGAAGAAGTGTCATCGACCGGGATTTTGACTGAATAACCTGAACGGCTCCTGAGATAAACCCGTTGGAAGGAAAGTCCACAGGCTCCCCAGCCTCGCAATGACATGTCTTTGGGCCGAAAGCCCAAGTGCTGCTGGGTAAGAAAAAAACAAAAAAACCGGCCATGACACCACAGAGAGACAAAATGGCCGATCATCGGCCATTCTGACAGTTATAGAGTTAAGATCCCTAAGAAGCATGGACTTTCAACAAATTCTTCAGACTGGAGTGAAGAGTTAGAGACTTCACTGTACTCGATTTCACTAACTCATTTATGGCTGGGTAACTTGGAGCGTGATGCTACCAGGTTTTGAGTCCTAGTAAATTTGCCTTGAGAAGAAATGCTCTTGAGCACTCTGCCACATGGCGTTCTCTTTAACAAATGTTAGATGTACATTGTTGTCATTATTAATAATATCATCATCGGTATTGACTTTTCTTTGTGTACTTTTCTTATGCATTCAGAGGAGCAACTGAAGAAATATGCCTTCACACTAGGTGAAATGGCCGTCTGTTTAATCTCACAAGGCTGAAGGCAAAAACAAAAATCAGAAGGGTCACTATAAGAGACTTGTTTGCTGATGACACTGCAGTCCTCACTCAAAACCAACAGGAGCTTCAGAGCTTGATGAATCGCTTCACCCAAGCATGCAAGGACTTTGGCCTCACAATGTTTAAAGAAAACAAATGTGCTGGGTCGAGATGTGGGTGCTGCACCATTATCACTGTCGATAACAATGAATTGGCAGTGGTGCACCACTTCACATACCTGGGGTCTGCCATCAATGACAAACTGTTACTGGACACAGAAATTGACAGCCGCATTGGCAAAGCTGCAGCTAACTTTGCCCGCCTCACATCCCGTGTTTGGGGAAACTCCAAACACAATGAATACCAAAGCTGTGGTATATAACGCCTGCGTCACCAGCACACTTCTATATGGCAGCGAGACCTGTACAACCTATGCTAAGCAAAAAAGAAGGCTCAATACCTTCCATTTATGGTGTCTACACCACATCCTTGGCATTTTGTGGAAAGATGGAGTGACAAATGTCGAGGTGTTGTTACGTGCTGGCCTTCAAAGCATGTACACACTGGTTAGACAGCTCAGACTGCGCTGGCTTGGCCATGTCCGCCACATGGAAGATGGTCACATCCCGAAAGCTATCTTCTACGGCAGATGACGAAAGAACATTTGGGCGACCACAGCTGAGATTCAAAAATGTGTGCAAGAGAGACATGAGGGCACTGGACCCAGCAATGTGGGAGGATGAGGCTGCTGATCGCACCAAGTGGCAATGCTATTTATGGCGCCACCTCAGATTGGGAGAAAAGAAGCTCACACAACAAGCAGAAGAGAGAAGGAAACGTCAAAAGGAGCACCAGGAAATAAGCAGCTGAGGGCTGTCACCTCAGGGACACATTCCCATAGTCAGTTATGACTGAAGGGGCTATTATTATTATTGACTTTTCTTGTGTACGGTGCTGCAAACACATTTTCCATGATATATATGTTTGGGCTACAAATGATCAATATCTCCATTTTTATTATGTTGAGTGCTCATTGAATGTACCAAAGTTAATCGTGTTCGCTAATTAACATTTTATTTGTATTTTAATCTTTTCCAGCAAGTTCTGGAAGATTTGCGAGTGAACCGCAAGGAACTTTTAAAATACGAGATTGAGTGCCTGGTTGCCATAGAGTTTTATCTTCACATACCAGACAGTGAGGTTTACCCACATTATCAACGTCTGCTCTACGGGTCATAACTCCTGCTAACCTTACCATTGTTATGCTGAAGACAAGTTCAACATTATTTTATAGTAGATACATCTTGATATTTATTCAGTTTTATGAACAGATGAAGTAATGTGTATGTAGAAAAGATGAAAAGAACAGCTTATGGATCAGCGTACAGAATGGTTATAGTCACAGTCATCAGTATCATAGTCCTGCTCATAGCATATTGGCTTTTTTTTTAAAGATAGTAGTCAGTTGTACTTTCTGGCTGAGAAATATTTGTTTTCTGTGCAGCAGGTTATCAGTTTTAAAGCCATGACATACTTGAACCAAGTTACACAGCAAATACTTACAAGAGCATGGGGAGGGAGGAGGGTGCAGCACCTTGGTTGTGATCAATGTTAAATTTCTGGAATTACTCGTGTCAATAAAATTGGCATGTTACAAAGTCACTTATATAATGGGAGTCAGTAGGATTAGGTCATTACTGATGGCATTTTCCAGAAGAGTCCCTTCTCAATATTATTTTCCTGTTCACTTCCTGTGGATACCACTGCAGCCGATCCCCCTGCTGAAAGCCTGTACAAATCATTTATATGCTTTTACAGCTGTGATTGTTGTATTGATTTGTTTTATGTGGTGAAGTTGCCGGCCACATGCACAACATTATATTAGCTTGATGTTGATGAAATCATGAGGACATTCATCCTCACCTACAGAGTTTGAAATGTGCTGTAAATTCTCACACCGCCTCCGTGTCAGCATTTGCCGCCTCCCCTTTTAACAACTTTAACATTGTAATTTTTGGTTGATTGTTGGAACCTTAACAACTTTTCACTGCGTGCACTAAAAGATGTATTTCCACCTTCTTTGTTCAGTTCATTATCAAACTGAACCTTATCAGTAATTATTGTAGGTACAGTAATACTCCGATTTACGCCTGTGCATACATTTCCAGCAAACTGAACCTAACTGGCTCAGCACTTAGCAGGATCATTATGATATTACTTACATGGAGATGTGATTGTGATATGATTTAAGAAGGGCACAGGCAATAATTAACTCAGGAGTATGTCTCATCTATATAATGTAAACTGTGTTATAGTACACAGTGTCGTGGAAATACGTCTGTTTATGGGATAAAGGAGCCTGGCAGTGGGTCCTTCTCATGTTTAGCTACTTTTTAAAGGATTGGTTGTCTCTTCAACATTCCAGTACCTCTGATTCATGCTATACAGAGCTTCTACAAGTCTTGCAGAAATTATGTGAGGACAGCAAACCATTAGTCAGAAGAATTCAGGACCACCACTGGTGTAAGACAAGGTGATATCCTGTCACCTTATCTTTTCATACTCCTCATGGACGATGTTATCAAGGCATGTAAGGAGAGAACAAGAAAGTATTTAATGGGGTACTGGAAGATGAGATAGGTATGTATTTCAGAGCTGGCATTTGCTGATGATGTTGTCCTGATTGCTAAATCACAGGCACATCTCCAATCCAACCTGCAAGTATGGAAGGAAGAGCTGGAGAAGAGAGGGATGGTCATAAGCAGCTCTAAAACAAAATCCATGGTGATATCACGAGAAGAAAGAAGACATCAGATTAAGCTTGGAGAACAGGTCCTGGAGCAGGTCGACCACTTTAAATATCTCAAAGCTATTATAGACCGAAAGGGAGGCATCAAAGAAGAGTTGGCCACTCGAAAAGCTGCAGCTGGGAGACCTTTTCAGGCTGTAAATCGAGGATTCCTCAGCAAGAGAGAGGTTGGTAAGAAAACGAAGATGGCTTTATGCCGCTCCACCTATGTCCCAGTCTTGACATATGGATGCGAGTCATGGGCAATGACTACAACTCACAAAAGCCAGATCCAAACCTCAGAAATGAGGTATCTGAGGAAGGTGATTGAAGTAACAAGAAGAGACACGGTCCGCAACCAGATGATATGTCAAGGCCTAAAATCCCATCCCCTGCAGACCCAAGTAGAACAGTCCCGACTAAGATGGTTTGGTCATGTCTGTAGAATGGGAGAAGATCGGCTACCACGACAAGCATGGGAAACAAAGAGCCAGGGATCCAGACCCCCAGGACGACCCAGAGTCCGCTGGGAGGACAACATTAGACAATCTTTGAAGGACCGAGGACTAGAATGGAGCCAGGAGGAAGACAGCCGATAGTATAGTCTGGCGCTCTCTCTTCCAAACCTGTACACCTCACGATAGAAGGGGAATGACTAAGTAAGTAAGGTTGTCTCTTTTTGTGCTGTCACTAAGCAATTCATGGTAGCAGGAAATATGTTGCAAACACATGCACATCATGCCCTACAATTTCCATCTGTATTGAGGCTTGTAGTAGGTACAAGATGCCACTAGGCATCATGGCCACTGACTGTTTTGTCAGTAAAGGGCTTAGGATCCAATAAAAAGAAGATTAAATCTTTGTGCTATGTTCCCTGAGGTTTTCATTGTAATTCCTATGGCTGGCGATATTTTTACTTTTGTTTAACATAATTAAATTCAAGAATAAAAATTTAATTCATCTTTATAAGTGCACTTAAATTCACACATACTTAAACTATAAGCACAACGGCATGCGCATAGTGAGGTGCCAGCAGAAGTGCACATTAGGCTGGTTCACCGAGACAATGTGAAACTGGAAATTGCCAGAGTGCTAGATTCAGAGGTGTTGGGCACAGAATTTCAGTTGCTAGCACGCAGTGGCTGGCCTCGTCGGCTTCGCGCAGGTGTGTCAGTGTCCGTAGTCGTGGTGTGCGGTGGAACGAACGGAATAATTTGTCTTCTCTTTGTTACTTTCACAATTGCCTCCACGACTGGCTGAGTTGTGGATTTTAAAGTTGCTACCAAAGTGAAATGGGTTCATTTTCGATACAAGACAACAGGAAGCTGAGACACTTGGGAGTCATGACCCAAGTGGGCCCGCCCCCCCCTTAGAGTGTAAAGGAGTATACAGGGCCGAAACACTTGTTCGATGGGGGGACTCCTTCTGATGATCAGATTGCCTCCTTTTGTATCGCTCTGTATAGAGTTTCCTATCATAGGAAATGCTTGGTGCTCATTTCCCTAGAATAAAATTGTCAATTTTATTATTATACAGAATGTTTCACTCGACAACCTGATGGCAAATTGTCTTTGTTATTTTACATTTGCAAAATGTTCCTTTACAACCTTATTGACATTCTTCTTCATACACTTTCAGACGTCAACTTGAATGTGTTTAAAGAAAGCAGTGGTCAGCTTGAGTTTGTTGGTGTCTTCTTAGAGTTTCTCCAAGAATGGCACTGTTGACAGCCACATATGCTTTCTCTGTTCCTCATTTGTTGGGCACCTTTACAGCTGATGGTCAATAGTTCATTTTATCAGTGCCACATTTACTCATCAGTAGGTCCCATCTATAGCTTGTTGAATAGATGATATGGCAATCTGTTGTTGCCTGTGCAGAGTCTGAATATCACCGCTTATACTTCTGGAGTTGGTAATATGCACTACTTTTCTGGTGGCCTGGATGCTGTAGGCTTTCCACTTTTTTCCGGTATCTGCTTCTGATAAAACTCTTGGCGTCGTCATTAAGTTATTGTTGTTATCAGGTTGAGGTAGCTTTAAATCTTCCTTTACTAATTTGTCAGCCGGCTTTATTTTAAGTAGGCATAAAAGGAATTGTAAATTGAGGATGCTGTCCCAATTATTTAGTTCTTCTTCTTCTTCCTCGTTCATCCTGAAAAGGACGTTGGTTGCGTTGTGTCCGTTTACAGTGAAGCTGCGGTATTTGCGCCTTTAGGCCGACACATCCGACTTCCGCACGGCATTTTTTGGGACTGGGTTTGCCTTCCCTCTTCGATCCCTACTCCTCAGCCAGACTGCAGTGATGCAGCCTGTTTCCAGGACCACCACGTGGAGGTGGAGTAGGGTCTTGGTCAGCTCTGGTTCGCTGACCCTGACGCAGGCAGTCAAGCTATGGGTCGCTGACTGCATTCCTCACCATTGATGGGTCTTGGGTCCCAGTTCAAGCAGTGACCCAGTGCCATTTTTTGTTAATAACCACAAAACTGCATTCATAGAAGGTTACTTATTATGTTGTACTTACATAAGTGTTTTGTGCGTAATTCTGTGCCAGCACATCTTGCTTTGTTGTTTTGACGTGTAAAAAAATTGTATTGTATTGATACTGTCGTCTTTATTTATAAGTTCACTTTAGACTTTTTTCCTTGTAATAAATAACTTGAGATGTTCACTAGATGTATGTTACTAATTTTTGGTATAGAGGATGTGAAGCGTTATGTAATATGTTATGTTTTACCAGTTCTGTGTTCACTGGCTGTGTTTGTATATACAGAAATAACCATGTAATCATTTTATTTTTTTAAATTTGACGTATAAACAGTGTTGAAAAAAAAATAAATAAGAAAACAAATTAACATTGGTGTATGAGAGATGCTGTCTATGAAAATTCAGCCAGAATTACTGTAAATAAATAAATTTAAAGATGAGTTAATGTGAATTTGAAATAGACATGCATAAAAACTAGTTACTAGGAGTCTGCTTTGTGCCTCCAGGCTGATAAGTTGTGTATATCTTAGTGTGGTATTTTTGCCACTTACAGTTAATGATAATCAAAGTGTCGGACCTGTGTGTCCAAAGATTTTAAAACGCTTGTGAAGTGAAGGATAATTACATATATATATATATATATATATATATATATATATATATATATATATATATATAATATATACAGTACTTTGCAAAAAAAAAATGGCAGTCATCTTTTTGCAACGCAGCACACTCATAGAAGGCATGAAAATTGGGCGAGGCATACTTCCCACAAATGTTTGTAGGTAGATCTTAGAGAAATAAAGAAGTATGAATTTACTGGGACAAGAGCCAGGTCCCTTGTTCGAGGAGATTGGGTAAGGTCTAGCTTACACAGGCAGTGATATCTTGACATGAAAGGGTGTATGTGCACCCATCGGGGTCATGACCTGCATAATTGAATGGCAGCACCTCTTGCTGACACCACCCCTCCCCAAAGATGGAATTTCTAGGCAGTAGGATAAGACCAAACAGAACATTCATCTGAAAAAATCACATTGTCCTATGAAAATTTTGGTGTTCGTGGCACCAGTGCGCATTGTGAGTCTCTGTGAAATGGTGACGAAATTAACCGTGTTTTTGTGTAATTCATCCTGTGTTTGACAGTAGCATTAGATAACTCTGGACTTCCCAACTCGATCATGCGCTGCCGTATGTTTTCTACACTCTTCATTGGCCCAGCCCGAACGATTTGGGCAAGACGCCGATGGTCCTTTGTGTCCAAAATTCTTGGACCCCCACTACCTTCTTTTCGCTCGATTCCATTACCTGCTTTTAATTTACTCACAACTCTGTAGACAGTCTGCTCAGGAATGTTGTTATATCTTAGTGTGGAACATGTTTTTCCTTTAAAGCTGTGAAATTAACATACACTAATCATTTTCTGCCACTAGGAAATGTCGTTCTCTATTATCAAGGGACGTTTCTAAATTTTTTTTTTTTACGCTTGGTAGTGAAGTTAAGTGATGCAAATTTGGGGCAGAACATGCATATTTAATTATATTTCAGCTTATTTAGCTGAGCAATATGACTGCCATTTTTTTTGCAAAGTACTGTGTATATATATATATATATATATTTATATATATATATATATATATATATATATATATATATATATATATATATATATCCAATAGTAAATTTTTATGTGATGCTGGAGTTGGCCAAGAAGTAACATTTTTTAGAGTGAATTAGCGCAACAAGCTAAATGGATTAAAGAGTACATTTGAAATATAATACGTTGGCAAGAAGATATTTATACTGAAGCAGACAAAATGAAAATGTACAGTAGTACATTAAAGTTAATGATTTGATAAATAGGAAACTATGCTGATAGTAAAACATATGAATGCAATTACAGCACAATGAATGTGCATGCCAATGTATAGTTGAAGATTGACTGTGACTCGTAGTATTACTAAATTAAGAATGAAGTTTGTGTGTGAAGTTATTGAAACTGTAATTGTAAATAAAACTGTTAGCAGCAATCACCAATGGAGTTGGACTGAATCATTATGAAGTTGCTGAAGTATTCATTCCAAGTTATTTTGATGTGAGTTATTCATGAGAATTGTGATCTTGTTGAAAATCAGTGATATATCAGAATAACCGTTACCACATGAAAAGCCCTAGAGATATTTGGTCAGCAACAACAAGAGCAATATGTCAGTAATAAAATAAAATACAAAGAATAAAACTTCAGAATCCGTCATGTTGAGAACATTCAATATTTAGTAAATAATCAATATTTGCAGCAACACGTAATTGATCTCAACAGCTGAGTTCTCAACATGCCTCTTTATTAACAACACATTTTTTAAAAGTCAGTGTGATAATTTCATTGGCTGTATAGACTATGTGCTATTATTTGATTTTACTGCATTAGTCTTGTTCTCTTTCACTCATGAGTTGGTCATCTTGCAGGAAGTTTACACCAAATCTCATCATGTTCCTTTTCACATTTTAGTTTTGGCTGTTTTACATGATGAAGAAGATGCTGGCTATGGATAGGACACACATTGAGAAAAACCTATTGATAGCATTACATTGCAGTCCTTGTTCTAGAATTCCCAGGGTAAGAGAGGTAGAGGGAGACCAAAGAACACATGGAGAAAAAACTGGAGACAGAAAGGGGTTGAAGAAGACGGAAAAATCTTCAGACGATGGCACAGGTCAGGAAGTCTTGTCATAAGTTTGTTGACAGCCTGTGCTGCTTAAGTGAGCTGAAGAGTGATGATGTTGTTTCTTCTTCTTCTTCCTCATTCGCCTTCAGACCTCCACATTTATGACTAATAAAGGCAGTAGTCAACTCAAGGTTCCCGACATCTCCAAACAGTTTTTCGTTGACAGAAGTGGGTTGTTGCCATATGCTACTCCGTTCATTTCTGTAGGTTGGGCAGTACTGCAGCAGGTGTTCGACTGTCATCGGGCTGGTACCGCAGGTGCAGAGATCTGTTGCACCAATTTTGTATTTGTGGTATAGATGGTAACTCAATCTTTTTCGTCCAGTGCGAAGCCGAAAAATGATGACTTGTTCTTTCCTGGATAGTTGATGATATGCATCATTTTTCAAATGGCCCGGGTGCTCTCTTTTGCATTTGGACTTGAATGTAGCCTTTATAGTAGTCTTTGCCGTTGCGTAAGTCGTCTCTATATCATTTTGTTGTAAGGCACCTCCTTCCTTAGCAAGTCTGTCTGCCTCCTCATTTCCTGGTATGTTGCAATGGGCTGGTTTCCACTGGATAGTGCACTTGTTGAAGCATTTGGCCAGTCTTTCAAGGGAGATTATCAGATCTTTCAATCCTTTAGTTTGGTGGCTCTTCAGCGCTGATATTACTGAGAGGGCATCTGTAAAGATTACTGTTTTTCTGCCTGTGCTTTGCATTCAATAAAAGTTTCAGCTGCCTGTTTCAGGGCTTCTGCTTCAGCACTGAAGTTATTGCAGTATTTGCCAGTGGCAATTGCCATAGATTCTATTCTTTAATTTTATGAGGATGCCGGCACCCCCATTTTCAACTGCATTTTTTTGCTGAACCATCAGTATATGCATGTGTCCAAAGCTTTGCTGGGAATTTTTGGTCAATATACTTGGTTGCTATACACTTTCTTTGTGTTTCTGCCTGTGTTCCCTTACTTTCAATGCCTGGAATATCAGATTTTAAATCCGGAAAGCATCTTATTTTCCACAGTAGGATAGTTGAGCTTGTTGGGATTTTCTTTGCAACTGAGCTTGCTAGAATGGTATTTTTGCTAATTTTTTCTTTTGCTGGGCCACAAAGTTAGTTCACTTGAGCCTGCCTCTTCCTAGCCTATTCATTCTTTGGAACATGGGGTGTCCTTCGAGTCTCTTAAATTTTTCAGCTTGTTGTAGGACTCTGCTGTCACGTCTATCCTCCATTGACTGTAGCCCTATAATGTTTTCCATATGGTTGATTTGTGTGGACTTTTGAGCCCCTGTTATAATACGTGCTGCCTGGTTTTGGAGTCTGTTTACTCTGTCAAAATTTGACTTTGGTGCCGTCGACCAAGCTGTGATGCTGTATTCCATAGCAGGTCTGACTTTGCCTGTGTACAGCTTTTTGAGGATATTCTCATCAGCACCCCATGTGGTACCAGCTAACTTTTTCGTGATGGCCATGCAAAGTTTTGCCCTTAGCTGTATTTTGTTTATCTGTGATTTCCACATCATTCGGCGGTCTAGTGTGGTTCCTAAGTATGTTGGTGTTTCATCTTCTCATACTGCCTGCCCATTTAGTTGTAGCTTTGCTTGCTGTGGTTTATTTGACAAGGTAAAAATAGTGTGTGTAGTTTTTCATTCATTTATTTTGAGCAACCACTTTCTGGAGCAACTTTCCAGGGCTAGCAGTGAACCCTGCATGCGCACTCTTGCTGTGGTGATGTATTCTTCAGAAGTCCACATGGCCAGGTCATCAGCATAGAGGGAGTTGTGGACATTCTTGTGGATGTTTTCTGTTATATCATTTATATATATGAGGAAGAGTGTTGGGGAAAGGACCCCACCCTGTGGAACTCCATGTTCCATTGTAGTCTTTTTGCTTAACTGTCCGTGCACCTGTCATTCGTTGGTGCGTAGCATTGTATTATTGTAAACATCAATTTAAAGAAGTCAGAGGCCATGACGCTCAATGTGAGCAACCCTGAGCCCATATCAGTAAGGAATCAGCAACTGGTACAGACACCTTCACATACCTAGGATGCATAGTAACACCAGATGGCGGGGTAGGCAAAGACATCAACATCAGAATGAATAAGGCAAGAACAGCCTTTTTTAGCCTAAACAACATCTGGAAGTCCTCTCAATACAGCACAAGCACAAAATTAAGATTATATCAGAGCTGTGTGCTTCTCTATGGTGCGGAATGCTGGAGAGTTAGAGAAGGAAATGTCAAAATTGTCCTCTTTTCACACAACATGCCTAAGAAAAATTCACTGAATCTTTTCGCCGAATACCATCACCAACCAAGATCTGCTTACTCGGAGCAAGCAAGAGGACATGCACACCATCATAGCTGGCAGACGCTGGAGCTGGGTTGGCCATGTCCTCAGAAGAGACCCAGATGCCATCACAAGAACAGCTTTGCTTTGGACCCCTGAAGGAAAACGAAAGAGAGGCCGACTAAAAACAACTTGGCGGAGGACTGTGGAGGCTGAAATGCAAAGAATGAACCAGAGTTGGGGCACTGTACGAAGGATGGCCGCCAACCGAGCAAAGTGGAATCAATTTGTTGTTGCCCTACAAGACGCCACTAGGCGTGATGGCCACTGACTGCTTTGACGGTCGGTGGCTAAGGATCAAAGAAGAAGAAGTCTGTGCACCTGCACTCTAGCTGTTCTGTTTGTTAGGTAGTGGCTGATCCAGTTATACATTCTTCCACAGACTCCATATTTAAGCATTTTAACTCTTAGCCCATCTTTCCAAACTTTATCAAATGCTTTCTCCATGTCTACCCAGACTGCTAAAGTGTGCTTTTCTTGGAAAGCTTCTTCGATTTCCTGTGCAATGTAGGTGACTTGGTCCTCTGTAGAAAGCCTCAAGCCTGCCTGTTGGTGCAGTAAAATTTGTTTTTCTTTGAGGTGCCAACTTAATCTGGTATTGATCTTTCTCTCCATAAGCTTTCCCGTGCAGCTTAGAAGGCTGATGGGTCTGTAGCTGTTGGGGTCCATTCTGTCTGTCCTTTTTGAGGATTGGAACTTACTGCTTCTTTCCAGACTTGTGGTACAATTTCACGCTTCCAGCTATAGTTCTTAATCTTGAGGAGGGCTTTCTTGGCATTAGGCCCTAGTTCTTTAAGCATGTCATTTGTTACCCTGTCTTTTCCAGGTGACTTTCTTTGTTTAAGGGATACAGTGGCTGCCTCTAGCTCTCTCATGGTGAGGTTTGATGTCATGTGCTCTTCTGGAACAGTTGGTATATTTTGATAAAGTTCTTGCTTTTTGGTAAAGGACAGCTACAGTACAGGTGCCAGATGTCGGCACAACAAGCCAGGGCCCTGAGAGGAGATGCACTTGAGGACTTTCTGAACACACAATTATCTTTTGATGTAATACCAGAACCACTTACAAAACTTGGTCTAACAAGGACAATTCTACTTCCCAAGAAGCCTCATGAAATTTGTTTACTGGAAAAAGTTAATTTGTCAAGCAGTGTTGTGATAGCTTTAAATTCATTCCACATAAAGGAAAGCTTGCCAACAACTTTTGTATATAAATGGGTACAAAAACTGGGTGATCATGACCTTTATGAGTCTCAGATAAGAAATAAGGTCATTGGGATTTGTAGTAAATATGAAAAGCTTAAAAAGGGAAAGGGAAATGTCCTAGAAAAGTTTCTTAATGAAGTGTGTTTGGTGGTGAGATAGAAGAGGAAGTGCAGAAAGTACACGAGAATTTTCCTTAGGCAGATTGTGTGGAAGGAGGACAGTTTCAACATTTCCTTCTCAGCTACTCTCCAGCATTCCGCACCATAGAGAAGCACAGAAAGTACACAGCTCTCATACAGTCTTGATTTGGTGTTTGTGCTGTACTGGGAAGACTTCCAAATGTTGATGAGACTAGCAAAGGCTGTTCTCGCTTTATTCATTCGGTTGTTAATGTCCTTGCTTGTTCCGCTGTCAGGTGTTACTATGCATCCTACTAGGATTCCTAGGTAAGTAAATGTGTCTGTCTTTTTTTCTTTAACATTTCTGTTCTAACTTCTGGTTCTTTACTGTTATTGGCTCAGGATTGCCCACATTTAGTGTCATGACCTCCGTCTTCTTCAGATTGACGTTCAGGCTAACCTGCTGGCCAAACTTATTCAGTCTCTCTGTTTTTTCTTGAATGTGTTGATGTCAATGCGCGAGTAAGTGCAATGTCATCTGCAAATTCCAGGTCTTCCAGTGTAGAAAACGTCCATCTAATTCCTCTTGGACTGCCCTCTGATGTCTCGCGCATCACCCAATCTATGCTGTCATGATAAGAGGCATCCCTGTCATACTCCTGTTTTCACTTAGAAAGTTACATTACTGCATGTAAAGTTAGAATAGTGGCTTTTTATGATGGAATCAATGCGGCTGGGAATTCCATAAGCCCTCAGTACTTTCCATAGGCAGTTCCTGTGGATGCTGTCGAAAGCCTTTTCAAAATCAACAAAAGTTAATGTATAGCTGTCTCTGCCATTCTGAGCACTGCTGTATAATGTTCCTGAGGGTAAATATATGATCTGCACATCTTCTGTTCTTTCTAAAGCCAGCTTGTTCTTTCCTCAGTTTATGGTCAACTGCTTTTGAAATTCTCTGGATGATTATCCTGCCTAGTATTTTGCTGGGAACTGAGAGGAGAGTGATTCCTCTCCATTTGTTGCAGTCTGCAAGGTCGCCCTTCTTGGGCAATTTGACAATTATTCCTTTACTCCTCTCTGTTTCCTGATCTGGCACCGCCTGATTTTTGCTTGTTCACTCGCCTATAATCGGCACTGAAAGGGCGGAGATTCAAGGATGCTGAAGACGTTATTACCAATGTGACAAAGCAGCTGAGAGGTGTCAAAGAATGGGTTCCAGCAGCTGTATGGACGTTGTCAAAAGTGCATAGTTGCCGAAGGGAACTATTTTGAAGGAATTGTAGTGTAAATAATTGTATTGTTACTTATATCTATACAATACACAAATTCCAGGAACTTTTTGAAGCTACCTCGTATTTTCTTTTTTGCAGTTTTTAAACATTGCTGTTATAATTCATGGATCCCATTGCTTCCCATTCTATAAGTGGGTTCTTTCCACCTCAAGTCCTGAGGACATCACTATTTCTCCTGTGATAAATCTCCTCTGTGCCTTTCCATTGTGTCTCGCAGAGACCCAGGATATCAATCCTGTAAATTGCAATTGCTGCTGCTACCTGTGCAGTTTTCCCTTGTTCATAAAGAGTGCGAACATTCCAGGTGTCAATCCTGGAGATTTTCCTAGATGAAAAAAGGTTAGTCGGCAACACAAACACCTTTCAGCTTTCTCTAGGTTGCTTCATGCGCCTCCTTTCCAGAGGACCTTCTGCCTTGGGCGGCTGAGTTGATTTATATTCTTTATTTCACTTGTCCACGTTTGTTGAAGTTTTTGTGGTAAAACTTTTTTACGGGATGGGATAACCAGCCTCAAATGGATATTAAGTGTAGTTTTTTTTTTTTTGTCGTACGCCCGCTAATACTCGAGGCGAAATCTCAGGTTATTATTAATGTCTAACCTGACATTGATTTTACGTGAGTATCCCTTTTTTCTTGTACAGAGACAGGTGTCCCTCGCCATTCAGGCAAATACTCTCCGATTTCGGAGGTACCCATTAGAGCTGGGTCGGCTCAGGAGCCGCCAATCCCTGGTCGACGACACTCCTTCAAATGTACTCGCCAGGTCTCGAGTTAATCCAGTCCTTCTTCTTCTTCTTGCGATCGCATCTTTGATGATTACACCGTCAGACGAGTTCTCATGATGAATTCGACTGTTGTTTGAAGTTCCTCTTTAACTCCATATAGCTTTGAGTTTAGTGTTGAGTCATTGGGCCAGTATATCTTTCTTAACTGGTCATACAGAGGACAGTCCTGTAGAACATGCTCAGCAGTTTGTTCGTTTAATCCACATGTGCACAGTGGTGAAGCAGACAATCGTAGCTTGTGCATGTGTTTATTCAGTTTGTTATGCCCTGTCCTGAGTCGAAAAATAGTTATCTGTCCCTGCCGGTCGAGAGTGTGATAGTCGTCTTTGGGTTGGTTCTGTTCTCTTCTGATAGTCTGGATAGCTCTCTTTTTCTCAAAGTATGTGACTTCATTATCTTCTTGTTCACATTCTAATCCAGTCCAAATCCCGGTCGACGAAAAATTCTCAAATGCCGTCGCCCAGGTTTGATCCTGAATCACCCGATCGCCAGAGCGGTGTGGTAACCACTACGTTAGCGCGGCTCCCCTTAAGTGTAGTGATAAATAAAAAAAGAAATTTGAAGAAACGCCACTAAAAGATGCAGGATCGTTCACACACATATCTTGGCATCAATACAAAGTTGGAGGGACAGACAGTGATGTCAAAATAAGAATACAAAAAGCAACAGGAGCTTTAACTGCCTTGGGAAACACAAAACTAAGAATCTTCAACTCAAATGTCAAGTGAGTCCTATTGTATGGCTCTGAAACATGGAGAACAACAAAAACAACAACCAAAAAGCTACAGACTTTTATAAACAATCAAATGGAGAACAACAAAAACAATCAAAAGGCTACAGACTTTCATAAACGGATGCTTGCAAAGGATAGAAGGATTGAGATTGTATGACAAAGTCACAAATGTGGAACTGATGACAAGAGCCATTGGAACAAGAGTTGAGAAGATGCTGACGATGGATAAGACACACATTGAGGAGACCTGTTAATAGCATTACAAGGCAGTCCTTGA
The DNA here is from genome assembly GCA_024509875.1 of Oreohelix idahoensis. Taxonomy (NCBI): domain Eukaryota; kingdom Metazoa; phylum Mollusca; class Gastropoda; order Stylommatophora; family Oreohelicidae; genus Oreohelix; species Oreohelix idahoensis. The sequence goes on along the minus strand of JAMPIV010008337.1, from coordinate 24,525 downwards.
TCTGGAATTCCCAGAGAAAGAGAGGCAGAGGTAGACCAAAAAACACAAGGAGAAGAGAACTGGAAACAGAGGTGAAAATGATGAGGAAAACATGGAAAGACCTTGAGCGGATGGCACGTGTCAGGAAGACTTGGCAAGTGTTTGTTGAAGGCCAATGCTCCTTGGGGAGATAAAGGGTATTGATTGAAACAACGATCAGCTCGACAAATAATTTCAGCACTGATTTTAAATGAGAATGCTATAATTACTTAAAAGTTTTTTCATCAGTCCGATTATCTGAACAGATCCTGTCCTGAATTAATGTGGATAATTGGAGTTTTGCTGTGCCATATTCTGGCACAGTAATGTTTGTGAGGTAACTACAGTATAGCGCAACTTTAGCACGTCTCCACAGACTGACTGTAACTTTTCAGTGAGCATTATCAGTGAATTTTAAAATTATTTACTATACCCACTTTCTTAAATGTGTAGTGTGCCGTGGAATTTTGAAGAGCGCTTACCTTAAGTGTGCCGTGAAGTAAAAAAGGTTGCAGAGCACTGTCGTAGAACACAGCTAAAGTACGGTAAAACAAATCATTTCAGAAACAGTTACTTTGGCTTCTTTAATAGGAGCATCCTAGTTTAGAGTGTTTGTCTAGTCGTGGTGTGCTGTGGCACAATAATTTGTTTTCAACATAAAGGTTACTTTCACATTTGCTGCAACCAAGGTGGAGTGGGTTCATTTTTTACATAAGACAACAGGAGACGGAGACACTTGGGAGTCATGACCCACGTGGGCCTGCTCCCCTTAGAGTGTAAAGGAGAATAAAGGTCCGAAGCACTTGTTTGATGGGGGACTTCTTCTGATGATCAGATTGCCTCCTGTTGTATCGCACTGTAGTTTCCTATCATACAATGTTTAGCCAGTTAAATTTGTGTGGATGTTCAGATTATTTTTGACCGAAAAGCATATTTTGATGAATTTATTTGCTTCCACTGATGGCAATCTCTCAAGGATAATCCTGTTTAATACTTTTCCTGGCACTGATAGTAACATTATTCCTCTATAATTTGTGCACTCTTGTAAATTTCCCTTCTTAGGCAACTTAACCAGATATCCTTCCTTCCATTCTGCTGGTATCTCCTCCTTTTCCCAGTAATTTATATAACATCTCTGGAAGGAACTTGAGATGATGGCACGTGACAGGAGGACTTGGCATGTGTTTGTTGAAGGCCTATGCTTCTTTGGGAGTGGAGGGTTATGAATGAATGAACTGATGGCAAGTCGTGGCTTAATAATTTTTCTATTCTATGTCCCTGCTTAGTACTGAAATGTAGAAAATATGTGGCTTTAGAATGGCCATGTGGTCAATTTGCATAATTTAATCACAATTTTTAATTATATTATTATGCATTCTCATTATAGCCGCAGACCCAGCAAAGTGGAAGTAGTTTGTTGCTGTCTACAAGACGTCACCAGGCGTGATGACTGATGGCCACTGACTGTGAAGAAGAATAATTCTCATTGTCATTTGTAACATGTCAAACATCAGAAAATTAACGGATATTTGTACTTTAAGTATCTTCTGCAGTGATTGACAAAATTAGCTGTCAATTGACATATTACAATATCTTGCATATTCAGTGAACTTGCTGAGGGAGGAATCAACTGACATATTTAAAATTGCAACATCTTGCGAATTCAATGAGCTAATTTGCAAAAAATGACCCATTGCATTTAAATTTTTCCAGCCCATCCTAAATTTAAGATGTCAAAACACAGTGAAACTAACAGATGCATATATTCTCTTCTTTTTTCCTCATTTTGCCCCTTCTAGAGAATGTAGCCACCACTGAGCGCTGACCCTATTGAAGGAAGACTGCATTAAAGCATTCATATGCCCTCACTGTTTAAGTTTCTATAAAGAGGTTGCCAGTCCCAGAACAAACAACCTCATATTAGTAGCCATTTTCAACGTCTGAAGTTGCAGTATAGTTCTATTCTTTGTTGTTCTAGAGAATTACCCGAGGGGACAAGGGGCATAACATTTACTGTGATGTTTATGCAGAAATATTGACTTTTGGAATATCTGTTTTAAAGGTTATATGCATTATACACATGTGGTTAAACATGAAGAAGAGAATGTCTTTCTTCTGTGATCCTTAGCAGCCGACTGTCAAAGCTGTCAGTAGCCGTCACGCCTGGTGGCGTCTTGTAGGGCAGCAACAAACTATTTCCATTTTGCTCGGTCAGCGGCCATCCTCCGTGCAGTACCCCAGCTCTGGTTCATTTTCTGCATGTCGGCCTCCACAGTTCTCCACCAAGCTGTTTTAGGTTGGCCTCTCTTTCACTTTTCTTCAGCGGTCCATAGCATAGCTGTTCTTGTGATGACATCACGGTCTCTTCTGAGGACATGGCCAACCCTACTCCAGCATCTGCCAGCTAAAACAGTGTGCACGTCCTCTTGGTTATTCAGAGTAAGCAGATCTTGGGTGGTGATGGTATTCGGCCAAAAGACTTGGAGAATTTTCTTTAGGCAGATTGTGTGGTGGAAAGAGGACAATTTCGACATTTCCTTCTCTGTTACTCCCCATACCATTGAGAAGCACAGAAAGTACACATCTCTCATATAATCTTAATTTGGTGTTTGTGCTGTACTGAGAGGACTTCTAGATGTTTAGACTAGCAGAGGCTGTTCTCACTTTATTCATTCTGTTGTTGAAGTTTTTGTTATTTTTGCCATCTGGTGTTACTATGCATCCTTGGAATGTAAATGTGTCTGTCTGTATGTAAATGTGTCATCTTCTGGTTCCTTATTGTTATGGGTTCAGGATTGCACAAACAGAGTGTCATGACTCCTGTCTTCTTTAGATTGATGTTCAGACCCACCTGCTGGCTATACTTATTCAGTCTATCTGTTTTTCTTGGATGTTGATGTAGTATAAGACAATTTTCATTTTGAAGAAAAAAAATGTCAGAATTCTGATTTTCATGGATGCTAGAAAATGTAGTCTAGTAAACGTGTTGTTTGGAATATGCTGCGGCGGCCACAATTTCTGACATTAAAAAATAGTGAGTTAATTCTTCAGTTCATTTCAGTATTAGAAAGTGAAGATGGTAGATCTAAATGAAAGAAATAATTTTTTTTTTAAATAGGCGGACAACGATACAGTAGAAGAAGCAATACACAAATGGTTTATGCAAAGATCCACATGTGTGTTACTGGGCCCGAAAGGGGAGCAAAGAATAGTAACACTGTACCCTACCAGGCATGTCATTAAAAAGTGACTAAGGAGGGTTGGGCATGGGGCTGGTTACCCCATCCTGTAAAAAACTTTTTACCAAAACACTTAAACAAACTATGGACACGTCAAATATAAAATAGATTTACATCAGCCAAAAAGAAAGTAAATATAAACACCATCCAGTTTTATGCACCAACAAATGATAAAGAGGAATCTGTGAAAGAAGACTTTTACACCAGACTACAAAATGTCTTGGACAATAAGAAAAGAAAGGACATCACAATTTTGATGGGGGACCTAAATGCAAAAATGGGAACAGACAACACTGACTTTGAAGAAATCATGAGAAAGCATGGATTAGGAATGATGAACGAGAATGGGGAACTATGAGCAAACTTATGTGCTTCAAATCAACTAGCTATAGGAGGAAGCATATTTGCACATAAAATACAAAAAGCAACATGGATATCACCAGACCACAGAACTGAGAATCAGATTGATCACATATGCATAAGTAAGAAGTTTAGGTAATCATTGCACGATGTGAAAGTATGTAGAGGAGCAGATGTTGTATCAGACCACCATCTTCTGTTGGTTAAAACAAAATTAAAACAGCATATATAGCTATAGACAACAGTATAATGTGGGATATCTAAGAAATCAGGAAATACGGAAGACCACTGACAACAAGTAAAAAATATATGGAACGAGACATGTGAAGAAGTACTGAGAAAAAGAGAACGTCAGCACAAAGCATGGATAACAACAGAAACCATTAGTAAGACAGAAGACAGAAAAAACAAGAAAGCAGATTTAAACAGAAGCAAAACCAGAAGCTCCAAAGCCAAGGCTCATGAAGTGTACATAGAAGCAAACAAAGAAGTAAGAAGAGACATCAAAAGAGACAAGATGAAATATATTGATGATTTGTCAAGGGAAGCAGAGGAAGCTGCAGCAAAAGGAAATATGAGGGACCTGTACAACAACACAAAGAAGCTAACAGGGAAATATAAGCAAGCAAATGGCCTCATAAAACATTAAGAATGGAAAATTGCTTAGTAATGTACAAGAACAAATGAAGAGATGGACAGAACATTTTGAGGAACTTCTCAATAGACCCTCTCCAACTAATCCCCCAGACATCCAGCCAGCAGAAGAGGAGCTACAAATCAGCTGTCAACGACCAAATGGAGAAGAAATAAAGACAGCCAAAAAGCTTCTGAAAGGTGGAAAAGTAGCTGGTCCAGATTGCATTCCAGCAGAAACCACCAAAACACATATTGGTACCTCTACAGAGATATTATACAAACTACGTGGCAAAGTCTGGGAGAGAGAGGAAACACCAGCAGAATGGAAGGAAGGATATCTTGTTAAGTTGCCTAAGAAGGGAAATTTACAATGATGCACAAATTATAGAGGATTAATGTTACTATCAGTGTCAGGAAAAGTATCATCCTTGAGAGATTAAAAGAGTCCATAGACAAGCAACTGAAAGATGAACAAGCAGGTTTTTGACAAAACAGATCCTGTACTGACCAGATAGCCAGTTTGGGAATAATAGTTGAACAAAGTCTGGAATGGAATTCACCACTATACATCAGATTCGTGGACTATGAAAAGGCATTTGACAATGCAGACAGAGAATCACTTTGGAAATTGATGAAGCATTATGGAGTACCCATGAAGATCGTTAACTTAATAAAGAAGACCTATGAAGACATGACATGCAGAGTTCTTCATGAAGGACAACTTACAGAACCGTTAAGGATTAGAACGGCAGTGAGACAGGGATGACTCTTGTCTCCATTTCTTTTCTTACTAGCAATAGTGTAAGTAAATAAATTAAGGGGTTGCTGTAAAACTGGTAAGGAATAAAAGTATTTAAATTAATAACGCGGACCTTCAGCTTGTAGGTCTTAATGCTCATTTCTTCCGTTCGTTTACTTGGCTTCTTGCGTGATGCTGGGCAGTTCCTAGGCTGAGCAACTCTTTCAGTTGTTCTTTTGATTGTAAGCAGGTAGTGATCACTTCCAATCTCTGGCCCCCTCCAGATTCTAGCATTCCGGACATACTTCTTTTTTTCTCTCATCACTGTTGTTGTTTACTTTTTCCATCTGCTTGTATCACCCATTTGTTGTATATTTCTCATCATCGTATAGTTTTGTAGTACCTATATGTTATTTTTGTCTTTGTTACCTGTTTGTGGCTGACGAAGGGTAAAACCCGAAACGTCCCTTGTTTCTTGTGAACCGTTATTTGTAAAACTGATTAAATACTGTGTTATTAATTTAATTACTAGCAATAGATTGGGTTATGAAAACATTGACATCACACAACAGTGGAATCTGACTAAACAGCTTGATGATCTGGATTTTGCAGATGACTTGGCTTTTCTGTCCCATAATCAGATGCATGAGAAAATGAAAATTCTCGATGAGAGGTCACAACAAGTGGGTCTGAAAATACACAGGGAAAAGACAAAGATTATGAGAATAAATGCAAGAAATGATAACAAGGTTGAAAAAACACCACTAAAAGATGTAGAATCGTACACACATCTTGGAAGTAATATAGACAAAGTTGGAGGGACAGACAGTGATATCAAAATAAGAATACAAAAAAAGCACGAGGAGCTTTAGTGCACTGGGAAACATATGGAGAACAAGAGAAATCAAGTCCAACACAAAAACAAGAATCTTTAACTCAAATGTGAAGTCAGTCCTGTTGTATAGCTCTGAGACACGGAGTACAACAAAAAAAAACAACGGCCAAAAAGCGAAGAAGATGCTGGCGATGGATAGGACACACATTGAGGAAACCTGTTGATAGCATTACAAGGCAGACCTTGTTCTGGAATCCACAGGGAAAGAGAACGAACAAACGAACGAACTTTATTTTCAAAGGGTGAAGAATTGGGCACGCAAGCCCGTCTGACATTCTGCCCTTCCTTTCTCTCTCATCATGTATACTGTATCCTTCCATCCTCACATTTACTTTAAGCATTATTAAGGCATTTATCATTATAAAAGTAATATAACATCAAACATTTGCAATAATCACCATAATTAAAGTATGTTTTAAAATAAAGAAGATAGATAGATAGATAGATAGATAGATAGATAGATAGATAGATAGATAGATAGATAGATAGATAGATAGATAGATAGATAGATAGATAGATAGATAGATAGATAGATAGATAGATAGATAGATGATAGATAGATAGATAGATAGATAGATAGATAGATAGATAGATAGATAGATAGATAGATAGATAGATAGATAGATAGATAGAACTTTATTTTCAAAGGGTTAAGAATTGGGCACGCAGGCCCGTCTTACATTCTGCCCTTCTTCTCTGTCATCTTACATACCTTATCCATTCAATCGCACATGTATTTTGAGCATTATTTAAGCATACAACATTATCAAGGTAAAATAATAACATGCATTTGTAACATCCAGTCATAATCAAATTGAAGTATGTTAAAAAAAATAAAAAAAAAAAAATAAAGAGAGGCAGAGGTAGACCAAAAAACACATGGAGAAGAGAACTGGAAACAGGTGAAAATGATGAGGAAAACATGGAAAGAACTTGAGCGGATGGCACACGACAGAAAGACTTGGCATGTGTTTGTTGAATGTCTATGCTCCTTTGGGGAGCTAAAGGGTATTGATTAATTGATATATGTATTTTGAGCATTATTTAAGCATACAACATTATCAAGGTAAAATAATAACATGCATTTGTAACATCCAGTCATAATCAAATTGAAGTATGTAATAAATAAAATAAAAAATAAAATAAAGAGACTGAGTGCTTGAATGACTGTTCAACTAGCCTTATTAAACAGAAATAGCAGATCTGCCCTCCTTGTCCATATTCAGTCTCTTTTCTCATATGAAACAACCACATTTTCTTAAATAACATGAAAAATTAGAAGCTTAACACATTAACTACCGAACTAAAAAACACACTGTGGCCGAATTAAATTTTTTTCTCATTTTCATCCTGTAGGTCTTTGCACAAAGTAAGCTGTAATTTTCGTAATTGTTTACAGATTTTTATGCATTACACGTCATTTTAAAGATAAATGAATGTACTATTACAATAAACACCGTTTGTAACTTTAATAGAGTTTGTTGCTATTTAACAGCCCTCCGATTGCCAAGGACTTGCAATATTTTCACAATTATAACTGCTTGCGCCCCGTTTCTATCAAAATCACAATTTCAATCAATGTGCACACCGTATTCACTCTTGTCCTCGTCGCTAGATCAATCAGTCAATTGTTGAAACACGTTTCTATCCTATTCAGCCGTTAGACGAGATGTACACGCATTTTTTTGTAGTCCTTTCACTAGTTGCCACGGTAAACAGTTTTACATGATTTGGTAACTAACCCAAAACGCTGAAAAATATGAACATAATATCAATTTTTCAGTGTTCTACAACAACCATGCTTTGGGAATTTGTTTTCCGGTGGCAACTTAAAATCTCGAGCCAGTTCAGAAAGTGTTTCAGTACATTTTTCATTCATTTTATTACTAAAATTAGATTGGCGGTCTGAGCGGCTTGCGGTCCAAATGTGTTTATTTTGTGAGCCGCTGACAGCGGCTTGCGGTAGTTAATGTGTTAAGCAATGTTTAAGATACTAACAAAATATATCTAAACAGAAATAAAGCACAATAAAACTGTAATTATTGAAACACTGATATTTAATTATGTAATAAAACAACATGCATAGCATGAACAATTTCCTTCAAGAGATCAATTAAACCCAGTAAATTTCAAATTCAGTCATGTAACAACAGGTTAAAGTGAACACCCTTTTTTTTTTTAATTTAACAAAGTAGCTGCACTTTGTAGCTAGTACTAAACGTGCACAATTTAATACTTAAAAAAAAGTGCCTTCAGTTGTAAAACATGATGTGCAAGGCTCATGGAAATATGTTAATGTTTTTTCAATCTTAAAAAAAAAAAAAACCAAGGTAAGTATCTAAAAAAAATTATTACTAAACTCTTAACCTGAATTACCATTATATGGTAGTACACAATATCAAATTATATAAAAAAAACCCAAACATTTCAAAGTTCTGTTTGTTTTTAAACAAATTATTAAAAAAAATGCTTCACCTTTTCTCAGAATTAGATGGTAAGCACCAGTCTATCCAGGAAGCCGCGGTAGCACAGTGGTTAGTGCACTGGCTTCCTAGCTCAGTGGTCTATGGTTCGAACCCCAGACCGGCGTGATGCTGACCACATAACCTCTAGTGTGCCGACGGTCAAGAAAATATGGGCCTAACATCATATTCCCAATGTGCCTCAATGGGCGTGTAACGGGATCCTTTACCTTTTTTTTTTTTTACCTACCAGTCTACCCAGCTGTAAATGAGTACCTGATTCTACTCTTTGAGGAGAACGCAGCGAGGAAGGGAACTTGTCACCCCACCTCTCTATGCTGGACCTAGTATGGTGAAGTCTCTAACACTTCAATCCCCTATGGCAGTATCTGCTATGAGACTACCGTTACCTTTATGATTTTCAAATGTTTTGAAACATGCTATTGTAGTAGAAAGTAACACAACACTACTAGCAGAATAAAACACGATATTCTCAATGAAAGCAATAAAAGTAAACAAAGTCAAATCATGTACAATGTAACTGTTCCCAGACATTCAGACCTGGTAGAAATGATGAAGTTGGTTGTAAGGAAATTTTATGAAATTAGGATGGAAAAGTCCACCTCTTACAAAGAGGATTTGAATAAAATAAGGCAACAACTAATGAAAAATCTGGCAGCCAATTCAAAACTCAACAACCACCATTATATTCTTTACAGGACCAAGTAACACAATTTAAGGAAAGAGAAAAAAAACCAAGAACAGCAAGGAAGATGAATATAGCTGAAAATTTCATTATCAGAGTACACGCCAACACACAATCCATAATAAATGCCCAAGAACATAACTCAAACTTTCCAGGATGCTGAGCAACAGCAGAAAGATGGCTGCACAAAGCAGTGAAAAACTATTAGCATGTCTTACAGCAAATCTGTGACACATAGTTAATAAACAAAGTTAATAGAAAATGACACATGCAACGTTACTCAAGTTCCCAAACTCTTCAGCATAGTTGAGATCACGGATACAAAGTTGAATACCAGCCTCCTCATAGACCTGCAATGGCTCATTCTTTCCAACACTTTGTGGATTCTTACAGACTGGTCCTTGAATAAAAGTATAATTTGCTAAAGTCTGTTTACCCTTTCTATCCCTATAACCATTTCGACAACATCTCACAACTTGCTCCCATTGAGACCTGTCTTGACTCAAGTCCAAACCATTTTTCTCTGTTGCATTTAGCAAGCTGCACTTCACCTTGTACACAACAACTGCCTGATGATCTCCCCTGCCAGCTTTGCTCCAGGTCTTGGCATTTTCAAACTCATATGATAAATAGAAGCCATTTCTACTAGAAAAATCTTGCTCTTTACTACCTTCTCTTACAAAGATTCTTTCTACAACAAGTGATACGGCACTTTCATGTGTTGTTCCATGGTAAAGTAGTTTGAATTCTTTATCCTCACTCTGTTCTTCCAAAAACTTTTCAACTAGAGTATTGCCCTGACTTTCATGAGAAGATACATTAATCATTATGACAGTAGATGGATCTGCATACTGAGGCCCACTAAGCTCAAGTGGTTTGTTAAAGCGTGGTTTCACTTCAAACCATTCATCCAAAATGTTCTCATTTTGTGGATATCTGGAACTGTTAGATAAAAGTGGGTGATGCTTAAAGGCATGATCCAGATAGCGAAAAGCCCAGAATGAAGGTTTCTGCAACTCAACAAAATCATTAGGGATGCTCTTAGAGATTATTTCTGCAGTTTGTTGATTAAATCCAAGTACCTGAAGATTTTCCACCAAGCCCTGTGTACCAGACTCACATAGGATCCCAGCCACTTTCATTTTCTCCTCTCTGCTTTCTATTGCATGTTGAAGGAAGTACATTATAGACTGATGATTGAACAAATCTGGATCCATCTCAAAAAGCCAGTTACCATAGTCTTCACAGAGACCCAAGATTGTGCACAAAATAACTTCTTCACTGGTGTTGAAATCACTATCATACCTAGTAAACAAAGCAGAAAGTTCCCCCTTCTTCAAATGCTTTTTAATGCTGTTAAATTCTTTTTTCACTCTTTTGACATCATCAAGTGAAGGAAGGTCAGCTGTAGGAAAGAAGCCTAATACTTTTGCTGAGTAGTGTGCAATAATTTTGTCCAAGACTCTGGTGAATTCATCAAGGCTACTTTTAAATTGAGTGAGTTTCCTTGACAACGTGCTATTTTGTTTCTGAAGTTCTTTTTCCACATCAAACGCCTTTCCCGCTACTATTAAAAGCTTTTCATTGTACACCTTTGCAAATTCAGCCAAACATAATGCTTCCTTATATGTATTAATGACATCACCAGAGAAATATCCGGAGCGCATTATTTCATGATTCACAACTACTACAAAGGGAGTGATGGGTATTGTGATTGAAAAATGCACTAATTCAGGCTCCTTACAGTGTAATGGCAACTTCATTTGTGTAATTTCATAGATAGCATTCCCACATGTCTGTATTATTGGAGTCACCTGCCTCAGATAGCTGTCCATTGAACTGCGAGATGGCTGCAGCACTTCAGACATTTGGAAGATCTGAAGGGAAAAAAGTAACATAAAAACTAAAAATCTGAAAATAAGTCACACAAGTATACTGCTCTAATTAAACTAACACATGTATATTTATACATTTCAGAGGTACACCACTGCAAATGACATCCTTACAGAAAGCCTGCGTCAAAGCACTGCATGCGCACTTGCAGAGGCGGTGAGTATGATCCATGTCACACACAAACTGTTTGTTACCTTTCCCTGGTTAAGGATATAACATATCCATCTTAACTGATTATTTTTCTTGTTAAAATATTGCAGAAAAACCTCCGGTGACCTATGCCAAGCATCAGTCCCATGTTATGGTGAAGCTACAAGCAACAAGTTGATTTAACGTCGTTAACAGAGTTTACACAACGTTGAAACATTTTGCGAGGAAAAGCTCACCCTGCCAGATTCAAGGTAATGTACTTTGAACATGTTTCTCATTGTTTTATGAGCATAATTAAGTACTTATTTGATTAATATAACCAAATGAATTTCATTTTTCTGTATTCATTGGGAAAAGGCTGCTTCACGCTAAAATGGCCTAAATATCTGGGTGGCCGCGGTCAGGGAGGGCTATGTTTTATATCTGCACAGCTGTGGCCAAACTGGCTGCGGTGAGAACAGACATAAAAAACAATAATGAACCTATGTATGGCATTTGATTCTAGGTCTCTATCTTCTAAATGAATCGTAGTTCTAGACTAGTCTAGCTTTAGTACTTATATAATATATTTATCCTCTATATATAGTACTTTTCATTAAAAGCATTTAGATTAGTCTTTAAATGCAACTGTTCAACATTGTCCAAAATGGACCTTGGAGTCCCTGAACAGTGCAAATGAAGCAGTAAAGCAAGGGATGGGGAAAAGGGAGGCAGCAAATACATATGGTATCCCATGAGGTACATTTTGCGACAAGATTTCAGGGAAAGATGGAAGAGACAGCAAAAGCCTATCTTACTGCAGCAGAAGAGGAAGAACTTGTGAACCTTCTGAAACAGATGGGGACATGGGGTGTTGAGAAGACTAAAGAAGAGTTATTGGATGTTGTAAAGAACATGTTAGATTACAGAGGAAGAGACATTGCAAAATGGAAGAGCAACAAACCCTCGGACAAATGGTTTTGGCTATTTAAGAGACATGCAGAAATAGTTTTTCAAAAGCCCCATAAACTCGGGAAACAGCGAGCAGGAGTAACCAAACCGGAAATACTCGAGTAGTTTACTGAATTCACAAGTACCGTTAGGGCAATAGACCCTTCCATGCTGGAACCTGAGCGCATTTACGATTGTGATGAGTCAGGATTCAGTCTGGATGCTATGACTGGTAAAGTTTTGTCCTTTCTCTGATCCAAATTTGTTTACCAAATTAGTAGTGAGGCAAGAACCCTCATCACCGCTCTCATTTGTTGCAGTGCAAGTGGTCACTACACTTGGCCCATGCTCACATACCCTGGGATACAATTTCGAAGCTTTAAGCCCCATGAAGTATTTGAAAATTCATTTATTGCCAAATCTGACAATGGTTGGACTAATCAGAGCCTATTTGCTGACTGGTTAGTCCAAGTCTTTATCCCACAGACAGCCCACATTAAAAAACCCCTTTTATTACTAGTGGATGGTCATGTGAGCCACCACCTCAATGTGAAAGTTGGAACACACAATACATACAATGACAGAGTAATGGGGAAATGCGGCAGCGGAACAGCAAATGAAAATGGGGATGAACTAATAAGTTTCTGTAGCATTAACAACCTGGTCATTAGAGGAACACTTTTCCCACACAAAGAAATTCACAAATTAACATGGGAATCACCAAATGGTCGGGACAGAAACCAGATAGATCACATTATGATTAATGGTAGATGGAGACATGCATTACAAGATGTGAAGGTAAGAAGAGGTGCGGATGTGGGAAGTGATCACCATTTAGTTGTAGCAAAACTGAAAGTGAAACTCAGAACGGCTGAACCAACTGTAACTACACAGAAAAAGCTTTACATCCGCAAATTGAAGGACCCCCTTACCAGAAAAGCTTTCGTGGCTGATATAAAGAAGCGATATCAATTTGTCAAAATCCAGGAAAAGACATTGACTGATGATATAAACCAGAAATTCAACCCCATTTCAACAATATATAAGGAAAGCAGCAAATCATGCTTGGGATTCCAGGAAAGGAAGAAGCAAGACTGGATAACACCAGAAACATTAAACACCATAACTATGAGAAAGGAAATGAAAAGAAAGAAAACAAAAGCGAAGTCCCCCAGGTTAAAGCAACTATATAGCGAACAATACAGTCAGCTGGACAAGAAAGTTAAACGCCAAACCCGAGCCAACAAAAGGAATTTCCTAGACGATCTTGCAAGACAGGCAGAAGAGGCAGCACTGAGAAATGAACAAAGCACAGTGTACACAGTGGCGGATTATGACAAGGTGAAGGAACGGTTGCTTCGGAAGTTCCATCTGACGGCTGATGGGTACCGGACGCGCTTTAGGAACATGATGCCAAGTGCAGACCAAGACTTCGAGGACTTTATTTCAAAGATAAAGCTTCTGCTCAATAGGTGGATTGAGTTGGAGGGAATAACTAAGGACTTCAATGGCTTGGTTGACTTAATGTTACGAGTCAAAGTGTTGTCATCGTGTTCAACTGAGTTGGTAGCTTTTTTCCAAGAGTGCCAGCCAAAAGACATTGATGCTATGGCCCAACTGGGGCACCATTATGGCCTGGCTCATCCGGGCAAACCCATCCAGAAGTCGGGTCTGTCAGACGACTTAGTTGCTGGTGTCGGCAAGGTACAGTGCCAAACATGGCAAAATCAGTCAGGCAATGCAGACAGGCACCAAGAGCAGAAGGACAATAGGTTCTCCAGTCCCTATCAGTCACGCAGAGGAAACTATGGGAACTTCCGATCTCATCGAAATGGTTGGTCGAGTTGGCACAACCGACAATGGAAGAATGATAACGACGCAGAAGAGCGCCAAACGCATAAGCAGGTACGCTTCGAGGAGTCTCATGATGAAGATTGCTTTTGGTATAAAGCAAAACATTCCAAGCAGAGGAGTGGGTCCTCAGAAAGTCGATCACGTGGTCTTCACTGGCTAACAGCTCCAACAATAATCCACGTGGAAAAGGAAACTCCGATGTTCCAGGTGTAATGGCAAGGGGGATAATGTAGATAGGTGTTCCACCCCAATCAAGTACACAAACTCATCAGTGTTTATATTGGACACAGTCAACAGTGAGGACTGTGTGGGGTGTCGACCTCTTTTCCAGTCGAACGAGGATATAGTGTTGCACTGTGGACATGCGGTACCATGTCTGTCGGTGGTCCATGAGACTGGCGAGGTGGCTCTCCACAAAGGTTGGTGGAGAAGAGACCTATCTCAGTGTTGAGGGACACTGGATGTACCACAGTCGGGGTGCGTCGGTCATGTATCGATGAATCCTGCCTTACAGGCAAAACTGTAAAGTGTATCACGTTTGGGGGCAAAGTTGAGTCTTACCCCCAGGCGTGTATTAATGTGGACACACCGTTCCTGTCAGGGAGAGTGAACACGTTTGTCAGATCTTTAAGCTGCAAGAATTAGTAGCTGAAAAGAACTGAGTGTTAGTTTTGGCCTAACTGCTGGTTATAATTGCAAAAATAGTGTGATAAAACTGCATCAAGGATGTGATTTAAGTGGAGTCTTATGTACAGTTGTTACACGATTGCTTAAAAATGACACAGTTAATTTTCATGGCAGGTGATTAACAAAAGTGTAGTGTTGAAAATTCAGCCTGCTCTGTGTCTGAATTGTCGCTGATCAGAAGAATCATTCTGAATCATGACCACATGCATGTATTTTGGCATAATTTTTTTTTTTTTTTTTTTACAAATTAATTTTCAGCATGTTTTCAAATGGAAATTGGAAAAAAAAGCTACAAATTTCAGTTTGTCTATCTGTCTGCTGCAAGAAACAAACTAAAGGATGAATTCTAATACATATTTTATATTTAAAACTTTGGCAAAACTTATTGACCATTTTCAACTTTGACCAGTATCGGATAAGAGTTAAAGGTGCTTTGAGTACTACGGCTTCAATTTCAAGACAATATTTTGTTCAGTTATCCCCTAGTCTTGTTTTTCCTCATTTAAATACTGAATAACCAGAGCCGTGTTAAGGAATCACATGATTTTATACAACGTGGAGACTACATCATTTGCTTTACCACTGTTTGTGTGAACACTAAAAGTTTGAACAATTTTCTTTTCAGTGTTCAGTTGATTTGTGGACAGTAGCACAAGCTTATGTTTTCTTTGAGAAAATTATATTGAAGGTAAGAGATATGTGTATTTTTTGTTTGTTAAATTATTGTGCTTGACTCATTATTGCAACATTTCTCATTGTCATGATGTCTCATCTTGGCCTACACAGCACATCATACTTCTGCTCATCACCATTGTTGTTTACATTTTCATCTGCTTGTATTGCTCATTTGGTGTATGTTTCTCATCATCGTATGTTTTTGTAGTACCTATATGTAATTCTTGTCCTTGTCACCTGTTTGTAACTGTGGCTGACGAAGGGTAAAACCTGAAACGTTCCATGTTTCCTGTTTACCATTAACTTGTAAAACTGATTTCATACCATTTTATTTTTCAGATTATATATTTGTTTTCTATGCATTTTGGAGTTAAGAAAATGTGAAGTTTGAAGAAAACAAGGAGAAAATAGTTAATATAACAAGGATGGTAGGAACAAATGAAATCTTTATTTCTTCAGGGTAAAGAAATAGGCATTATTGCCTTTTTACAGCTCTGACCTGCAATAATACAATTTTCTAATGTAAGAAGTGCATTTACGGTAGATAGAAATCAGACAACATATTGTTAGATCAACTTTTGTTTTGAAAGCATTTATGATAGCAGTTCAATAACTGCTGTTTTAACTCAGATAACTATTGCTAAGTGATGTTTCATAACTTTGCATATGAGCTTCACATCTTCCTCTAAATGTTACTTTTAGTGGGCTTTGCTGCTGAGGGTTGAGTTTCTGCTGCTTGACAGTCATCAAACATGAATCCCATCCGTTAAAAAAATTAGAAGAAATATATTTAGCACCAAACATGAGCTAAATCAGATGTAAACTGTCAACACTTATGCATCTTCCTGATAATAGAAAAGTCGCACTGTCAGAGTGCTCCTATCGTTTTAATAAATTATGTTCTGTTACAAACTCCAGATGATATAAATTATTCATTTATTTGTATGTTTATTTATTTTTTTAAATACATGTTTTTTTTTACTTCTGTGGATAAATTTGTTTCCCATGTGTTCTTGTTTCACAATTATCCACTGTCCTTCATGCCCACACCTTGACAAATACTTTCCTAATTTCAGAGAAAAAAAAACATGATAAATGTTTCGTTGATGTTCAGTATTATCAACACTGTACTAAATAAAATAATTTTTTTTTGATAAATGTTTTGTTGAAGTTCAGTATTATCAACATTGTACTAAATATTATACATTTTTACAGCAATTGATTACCAAGCTGAACCGCAAGCTCTGTGCTGGAGCTTGTCTGCTCTTGTCTTGTAAACTAAATGACGTGAAGGGACCAGTTCTCACTAAAGTTATAGAAGTATGTGCCCACTTGTGTATGTTTTGTTTATTATATGTAGTGTATTGAATTTGGATCCTTTTGACCAAGGTATTTTAGATCATAGAGCATTGAGTGGTAGGCATAATGAACAGCATTTTCTGTGGTGAAAATTACTCAAAATTCTAGTGTTACGACAACCAGCATTTAAAAAGATGTCTGAGGTGACTGGCAGATGTAGGCAGTAGAATGTGGATATTACCATTCAGTTTAGCAGTCGAAAGAAATGTAACACCTTGCACTTTTAAGATGTTTGTACTTTCCGATTTTCCTGAAAGATTAGCAGATGTTAGCAAAAATAAAGAAATAATTGATTTATATGGATGTTTAGGATTATTTATAGAAAGTGGACTTCCTATTATGGATGTATTATACACAACTTGCTTGAGTGGATATTGCATTGTACCACATGTAATGGTTTTTTTTTCCTCCTAGACATTAATTTCATCTCAACAAGTATTCATCATCATCTCAACCCGTCATGGGTCGTAGGGGTGCCATGGTGGAAGCATCAGCAGACAGGGTCTCAACAAGTATTAGCCTACACTTTTAAAAATGATTTTATAAATTCTTTAACATATCTTCCTTATGATGCTACCAATGTAGCTGGTCCCCTTACAGAAATCCTGTGCCAAACATTCACAAGCACTTGCTGTGATGGTTTGTGTAGCATTTTGTTTTACATGATGAGGTTGCCAACCTCGTACACAACCTCATAATAGTAGCCTTGTACGACATGCCCTAGGAAGTAGTAGCCCTGTTCTTCCTTTGTCTCTTCAGAGATCCCTGGGAACAACACGAGGGAAAGAAACGTTAGCCAGATAGCAGATAATGACGGTCTAGGTCCTGATGGCAGCCGAAAAAAAATTGAGAAAAATTTCAATCCAAGTGAACGCAAACCAAAGCAATAAAAACACGTTTACACCATGCTAAAACAGCGGAATTGAAGGGAAATCTATTTTATCATAGTTATTTCCCCTTTGCACACGGAAAAACTTTGATTCGCATTTGCAATTACGATTTTACTAATGGCCAGTTTAACCAGCCATGACAGGAGCCACACTGGTGTAATGGTTACCACATTGTGCTGGCGATCAGGTGTTGAAGGTTCAAGCTCGGGCGTGGGCGTTTCAAGAAGTGTCATCGACCGGGATTTTGACTGAATAACCTGAACGGCTCCTGAGATAAACCCGTTGGAAGGAAAGTCCACAGGCTCCCCAGCCTCGCAATGACATGTCTTTGGGCCGAAAGGCTGAAAGCCCAAGTGCTGCTAGTTAAGAAAAAACAAAAAACCGGCCATGACACCACAGAGAGACAAAATGGCCGATCATCGGCCATTATGGCAGTTATAGAGTTAAGATCCCTAAGAAGCATGGACTTTCAACAAATTCGTCAGACTGGAGTGAAGAGTTAGATACTTCACTGTACTCGATTTCACTAACTCATTTACGGCTGGGTAACTTGGAGCGTGATGCTACCAGGTTTTGAGTCCTAGTAAATTTGCCTTGAGAAGAAATGCTCTTGAGCACTCTGCCACATGGCGTTCTCTTTACAAATGTTAGATGTACATTGTTGTCATTATTAATAATATCATCATCGGTACTGACTTTTCTTTGTGTACTTTTCTTATGCATTCAGAGAAGCAACTGAAGAAATATGCCTTCACACTAGGTGAAATGGCCGTCTGTTTAATCTCACAAGGCTGAAGGCAAAAACAAAAATCAGAAGGGTCTCTATAAGAGACTTGTTGTTTGCTGATGACACTGCAGTCCTCACTCAAAACCAACAGGAGCTTTAGAGCTTGATGAATCGCTTCACCCAAGCATGCAAGGACTTTAAGTAAACAAATGTGCTGGGTCGAGATGTGGGTGCTGCACCATTATCACTGTCGATAACTATGAATTGGCAGGTGAACCACTTCACATACCTGGGGTCTGCCATCAATGACAAACTGTTACTGGACACAGAAATTGACAGCCGCATTGGCAAAGCTGCAGCTAACTTTGCCCGCCTCACATCCCGTGTTTGGGGAAACTCCAAACACAACGAATACCAAAGCTGCGGTACATAACGCCTGCATCACCAGCACACTTCTATATGGCAGCGAGACCTGTACAACCTATGCTAAGCAAAAAAGAAGGCTCAATACCTTCCATTATGGTGTCTACACCACATCCTTGGCATTTTGTGGAAAGATGGAGTGACAAATGTCGAGGTGTTGTTACGTGCTGGCCTTCAAAGCATGTACACACGGGTTAGACAGCGCAGACTGCGCTGGCTTGGCCATGTCCGCCGCATGGAAGATGGTCGCATCCCGAAAGCTATCTTCTATGGCAGATGATGAAAGAACATTTGGGCGACCACAGCTGAGATTCAAAAATATGTGCAAGAGAGACATGAGGGCACTGGACCTGGATCCAGCAATGTGGGAGGATGAGGCTGCTGATCGCACCAAGTGGCAATGCTATTTATGGCGCCACCTCAGATTGGGAAAAAAGAAGCTCACACAACAAGCAGAAGAGAGAAGGAAACGTTGAAAGGAAATAAGCAGCTGAGGGCTGTCACCTCAGGGACACATTTCCATAGTCAGTTATGACTGAAGGGGCTATTATTATTATTGACTTTTCTTGTGTACGGTGTTGCAAACACATTTTCCATGATATATATGTTTGGAGCTACAAATGATCAATATCTCCATTTTTATTATGTTGAGTGCTCATTGAATGTACTGTCGTAGATTTCCGATAGGAGAATTAAGACTAGGTTTGGTCCCTTCTGAATAGGTTTGAATAGGTGATAGACTCAGTGAGAGTAGTGAAAGGTAATAGAATTTCCACACACGTGAGATGATAGATTTTGATATAGTGGCTGTCTCTGAAAGCGAAAAGAATTCTTCTCTCTCTCACCTATCTTCTACAACAGTTGTTACAGCGTCAGACAGACTACACCAATATACATATTACGTATATTTCTATCACTCACAGGCACGCACATACACGTGACGACAGGTAAACACACCGACGTGGGAAAACTATAACAATGATATATATATTATCTAGAACGAGCTGACCAAACACGATTATTAAGTTCAAGAGCGATTTTATTATCAGGAAAAATCGGCTCACAACATCAAAGAAAGTACATCAAGGAAAATACATATACACATAGTCATAAAAAATCAAGGAAATGTTGCAAGGATGATAGCCCCGTTATAGTGTTAACTCTAGGTTTAGCCCGGCCCCGTTAAGAGAACAGATGATGGCGCCAGAGTCACAGATACATAGAGTTTGAGTCTAAGAGTTTTTCTTTGTTTTATCTCGTAATTATATGCACAGAGTTTGAAAAAAATCTGATTTAACCTAAGACAAAACACAAGAACTCTAGCCTTAGCAACAAATTATGCAGATTGAAAAAAAATTAGGACAGCAACAGGGTGTCAAAGATAAAATAGTGAAAAATATCACTCAAACCAGCGTACACTCATTCATTCCGCCATGGCTTCTCATACTTGTACTCACGACTTTGCTTGCTGCCTCTTGGAACACATTGATTTTAGATTTTCACACAGACTCAAAAAAATGCAGTCTTCTGCCAAGAAGTCCCCAGTTCCAAAAGACGTATTTAACTTGGAGTCTCCGGGAACGACTACTTGGGTATGCAAAATTTGTTCAAATGTCTGATTAAGTCACCTAACAATTATTCCAGGCGCGGGAGTTAGCAGAGCACAGTGTCAATAGCGTAGGTTTCTAAAAAATGATGAATGTCAGGTCGGTGCCTTCCCTCAGTATAGGATTCACTTTAGTCACACCACAGATTTGTCCACAAGATATAATCTAGTCGGGAAATGATTGTTAATATTCACGCCACCAGGCAGCAAATTATATAGAGTTTCTAGAAGAAATTAAGTGCTGGCTCCAAGGTCCAGTATTTATCATTACAGTCTTTGAAACCCCGTTATTGGGATATTAGTATTTCTGTCTAACTTGCACCGTCAGATCAGTGTTACTTGAGAAACCCCACGTGGTTCAAAATAAGGACTGTCTATTTCTTCACAAGTATGGAAACTACTACTAGGTGCTGGTAAAGTTAGGGTCACCCCAAAACTTTCACTGTGTGGAGGAAAAATAACACATATAATATAATAAACAGAATCTGTACTGGTTAAAACTTACATTTAAACTTGCAAGCAGAGAGCTTTGCTTATCATTTAAACTTCCCGTGACGTAAGTTATATTTAAAAATCAGCAATCCTCATAAATTAAGAACACGTGCGTATTCCGTCACCATTCATGAGGCTGGATTCTAGAGTTTACACGTTAGTTTAGAAAAATACACTCGACTGAGTATTAGCAGTTAAATTAAATTTATAAATAGCTACAATTGCCGTTATAAGCTAGAAATTTTAATTTTATTCTGCTTTCCACTGAATGCTTCCCTAGAAAATATAATAGCCTACCACTTTATTTCTCTTCTGCGCTAAAGAAATAGATTAAAATGAATTAAGCGATTTAACACTTTAACACTCACAAAATCTATATATCTATCATATTAATTACCTCAACCACAGAATTACAGGTAGTCGCACAACTTAAGAATAAAAATGCTGAAAATATTTCTGGAAGTCTAGAAGTTCGACAAATTGCCGAAACAAACTGAGATCTTCGCTAACAGCTATTCTGTTTTCGAGCGACCTATCTACTGTGGAGTCTATGAGCGAGAATGAAATTAAAGTTTCAAACTTGGCCAATATCTTAAAATCAGACAAAGGGCCCAAACTATTTCGCCAAGCGAAATTATCTCCCCTACTCCCAACATTTACGTCCGCTTAACGCGTGTCGTAACTGTCACCTACTGACCACGATGTACGCGTGTCAGTTTCAAATCCCAGACAGCCTGACTCCATTGCCCAAGTGAGCGCCGTGTCAGTTTGGGATTTTCCAGACAAATGTCTGGATACTGACCGGTGCAGATGTAAAGTATCACACCTCACCGGGACTAATGCCGAGAAGAAGCTCGCGCGCTCGGTGAGAATGTAGACGATTTGCTACGTCCTATGTTCAGCGAACCGACTTATCACGCCTTCTGACGCCCTGCAGCCCTGACATCTACGTAATATCGTCCTAGCGCGATTCTCAGTTTTAGAGAAAGGAAAACAGGTAAAGTTTGCGAATTATATGAAAACAATATTCGCAAAAACGAATGGATGAAAAATATACAGGAAAAATGAAATACAGAGATAATAAAAGAGAGAAATCCGGTGAAAAAATAGGAAAAAGATGTAGGAAATTAAATGAATATAAACCCTACGTGACATGTACCAAAGTTAATCGTGTTCGCTAATTAACATTTTATTTGTAATTTAATCTTTTCCAGCAAGTTCTGGAAGATTTGCGAGTGAACCGCAAGGAACTTTTAAAATACGAGATTGAGTGCCTGGTTGCCATAGAGTTTTATCTTCACATACCAGACAGTGAGGTTTACCCACATTATCAACGTCTGCTCTACGGGTCATAACTCCTGCTAACCTTACCATTGTTATGCTGAAGACAAGTTCAACATTATTTTATAGTAGATACATCTTGATATTTATTCAGTTTTATGAACAGATGAAGTAATGTGTATGTAGAAAAGATGAAAATAACAGCTTATGGATCAGCATACAGAATGGTTATAGTCACAGTCATTAGTATCATAGGCCTGCTCATAGCATATTGGCTTTTTTTTAAAAATAGTAGTCAGTTGTACTTTCTGGCTAAGAAATATTTGTTCCCTGTGCAGCAGGTAATCAGTTTTAAAGCCATGACATACATGAACCAAGTCACACAGCAAATACTTACAAGAGCATGAGGAGGGTGCAGCACCTTGGTTGTGATCAATGTTAAATTTCTGGAATTACTCGTGTAAATAAAATCGGCATGTTACAAAGTCACTTATATAATGGGAGTCAGTAGGATTAGGTCATTACTGATGGCATTTTCCAGAACAGTCCCTTCTCAATATCATTTTCCTGTTCACTTCCTGTGGATACCACTGCAGCCGATCCCCCTGCTGAAAGCCTGTACGTATCATTTATATGCTTTTACAGCTGTGATTGTTGTATCGATTTGTTTTATGTGGTGAAGTTGCCGGCCACATGCACAACATTATATTAGCTTGATGTTGATAAAATCATAAAGACATTCATCCTCACCTAGTGTTTGAAATGTACCATCAATTCTCAACACAACATCTGTGTCATCATTTGCTGGTCCCCTTTTTTATAACTTTAATATTGTAATTATTAATTAATTGTTGGAACCTTGAGAATAATTCCCTGCTTGCACTAACTGATTTATTTCCACCTTCTTTGTTCAGTTTCAATAATCAAACTCTGAACCTTATCCATAATTAATTTGTGTATGTTGTTGATACACTAATACACCAATTTACACTTGTGCCTACATTTCCAGCAAACTGAACCTAACTGGTACAGAACTTACCAGGATCATTATCTTCATTTTTCCTTTTCACTCCCAATGGAGCATTGAGCCACCACTGCAGCTGGTCCCGGGAAGCCTGCACAGAGCAGTCACATGATTTTGTAACTGTAGTTTCTGTAGTAGTTTGTTTTATGTGGTGAGGTTGCCAGCTGCATGCACAACTTCATATTAGCTTGATGTTGATGAAATCATGAGGACATTCATCCTCACCTACAGATTTGAAATGTGCTGTAAAACATTCCTACACCGCCTCCATGTCAGCATTTGCCACCTCCCCTTTTAACAACTTTAACATTGTAATTTTTTGGTTGATTGTTGGAACCTTAACAACTTTTCACTGCGCGCACTAAAAGATATATTTCCACCTTCTTTGTTCAGTTCATTATCAAACTCTGAACCTTATCAGTAATTATTGTAGGTACAATAATACTCCGATTTATGCCTGTGCATACATTTACAGCCTAAACTGAATATTTTTTCCTAACTGGTACACGCACTTTACCAGGATCCTATTATGATATTACTTATATGGAGATGTGATTGTGATTATAAGAAGGGCACAGTAATAATTAACTCAGGAGTATGTCTCACATCTATATAATGTAAACTGTGTTATAGTACACGAGTGACATGGAAACACGTCTGTTTATGGGATAAGGGAGCCTGGCAGTGGGTCCTTCTCATGTTTAGCTACTTTTTAAAGGATTGATTGTCTCTTCAACATTCCAGTATCTCTGATTCATGCTATACAGAGCTTCTACAAGTCTTGCAGAAATTATGTGAGGACAGCAAACCATTAGTCAGAAGAATTCAGGACCACCACTGGTGTAAGACAAGGTGATATCCTGTCATCTTATCTTTTCATACTCCTCATGGACGATGTTATCAAGGCATGTAAGGAGAGAACAAGAAAGTATTCAATGGGGTACTGGAAGCTGAGACAGGTCTGTATTTCAGAGCTGGCATTTGCTGATGATGTTGCCCTGATTGCTAAATCAGAGGCACATCTCCAATCCAACCTGCAAGTATGAAGGAAGAGCTGGAGAAGAGAGGGATGGTCATAAGCAGCTCTAAAACAAAATCCATGGTGATATCACGAGAAGAAAAGAAGACCAATCAGATTAAGCTGGGAGAAAGGTTCTGGCGCAGGTCGACTCACTTTAAATATCTCGAAAGCTATTATAAGAACCGAAAGGGAGGATCAAAGGAAGAGTTGGCCACTCGGAAATCTGCAGCTGGAGACTTTTGATGGCTGTTAAATTGAGGAACTCCTCAGCAAGAGAAAGGGTTGGTAGAAAAACGAAGATGGCTTTATGACGCTCCCCTATGTCCCAGTTCTTGACTTATGGATGCGAGTCATGGGCAAGAACTACAACTCACAAAAAGCAGATCCAAACTCAGAATGAGGTATCTGAGGAAGGTGATTGAAGTAACAAGAAGAGGACATGGTCCACAACCTGGACG